>RJWT010043338.1:0-11974 GCA_004365215.1 Cuniculus paca
TTCACTAAATTCCCATCTCTGAAATAATTGCAATTCAGAGTAGACAGACTCAAGGACTGAGGGATAAATTGTAATGATGTCTGTAATCTACTTTGTAATAAGTAGAAAATTGCATGAATTGATATGTAATAAATCAAACATGGCAGAAATGATAGTTGTAAAAATCTACACGGTAGGTATATGGATAGTCACTGTATAAGTCATTCAAGTTTTTCCGTAAGATTGATAATCTTCAGATTAAAATATAGTGAGAGGTTTTTGCCCTAGTATAAATTACTGGACATTATGGCAGTGTTCTACCCTGACCACTACTCCCTCCCTCCCCCTTAGTCCTGATTACAACTTCCTCTTTCCTTTCCCTAGCATACAAAGAAAATTCCAATCAGTTTCTTACGCGTCATCAATGTCCACCCCAAACCCTGCTTACAGTCAGAGGTCGTATAAAACCCGCTTCCTCTATATCCGGTAGAGGAGATAGCTCAACCACACAAGTTATACGCTCCTCCCTGCATCCTCAGTAAAAGGTGTTTTTCCCTCTTTTTCCTTTTTTGTGCTTCTCTATTGCACTGGAATGTCCTAACGTTAGGGATATAGGGAGAAAATATTCTTAATTTGCTTTTTGCATTGTAAAGAAGTTATGATTTGTTACATAAAATAGTGCTAATAATATGAATTTCTATGTCTTTACTCAGTAACTTAAAAACACCATTGCATGCACCCTTTCCATAATCATACAAGATTTTCACACTGTGTGCATATTGATGAACTAAAGAGAATTTAGCTTCAATCTGTTTCCTTTTCACATGCCTTCTTTTCCTTCTTGAAAATAGATTGTTCGATGTCAAGCAAATGAACAGAAAAATGAAGCACTGCCTTAAAGATCAATAGCTAAAATATACAGAGCATTGCTTAATCCAGTGTTGTATTTCACTTAGAAAGCGGTGTGATTGACTTTGGGTGTTGCATGTGGGGAACTGGGAAGAGAGAACTACGTTTTCCTGGAAAACAAACAGTTCTTGATTTTTGTATGACCAGGACAATGACTGTTCATAAGCAAGGGGTTAGAATCTAGGAACAAGACAAGATCTGGTTTAAGGAGGGGGTAGGTGAGGAGGATTATTTTAGGTTTGGTTAGACAGAGCCTGCAGTGTCAGAAACAGTTGGAAGTATGGTTTTTCGGACTCAGAAGAAGGTGCTGGAGAGTCATTGTTATATATGCAGATGGTACTCACACAACTTTGAGAGAGGGAGTAGAGTGTAAGGAAACATGACCAAGATTAGGAGTCTGAGGAACACAGGAAGAAAAAAACGTGAAACTTTCCTTTGAGACTAAGAAGACATACCAGGTAGATGGGGGGTGGGCGGTAGAGGTAGATAGATAGATAGATAGATAGATAGATAGATAGATAGATGATAGATAGATATCTGTGTGGCATTCCCCAGAAATCAAGTGAGGTGAAAGATAAAGAGTGTATTTGAGCATTCTAAGCAACCAGAAACCATAGCGAGAGCAGTTGCAGTAAAAAGGATTCGGAAGTTGGATTATAGCATAAGAAGGTCTTGAGGGGGTTGGAGTGTGGATGTAACAAGTACAAATTATTCTTTAAAGAAGTCCTGCTATGATAAATTTGGAGTAGGATTTTTTTTTTAAGATGAGTCATGTATGGCTAGAGGGAAAATCCCTTAGACATAGATGAAATGAACAGAAGAGAAAGGGTAATAATTGAGGTCAACTGTTTGAATGGCTGGGAAGGGAAGGAACTAGAGGCCATTCTGGAGGATTTAGACCTGGTTGGGTTAGGGAGGCCTCTCTGCCCTAGCGTTAGTATGAGGCAAAGAAAGCAATGATAGGTGTGGATAAGTTCCTTTTCTGGAGAAGGATAGAGGAGAAGGAATGTTAAAAAACAAAGAAAACAAAAACAAAAAAACCCTCTAGTAGTTGACACTGCTCTTTTTTTTGGATGAAGTACTGTATGAGGTAAAAGTGATAGTGTAGTAGGATCAGATGCAAAGAGTAACTGTTAGGAATTGTAAGTAAGCACGAACAGAGACATGGACAGGAATGCTGGCCATCAGACAGCAAGGGTGAGTTGCTTTCTCTTAATACCACTTAGCTTCCCAGCTACTGTGGGTATCTGTTCAGATGCTTTTATTGTGAACAGATCCTTAGCTGTCAGCTACATTTTCTTCTGAGTTTTAGCGTCATTATAGGTAGAAGGAACCTGGGGCTGATACTTTTTCTTTTGTAAAGAAATTGTAGCGCTTACAGCAAATAAACAACAACATAATAAGTTTAAACGTTTCCTTCAGAAACCCAACGGGAAATACAGTTGATCTTAATGTTAAGATCATAATCAGGTCAACAAGTACACCAGTGCAAGTACCAAGGCTGGACATGACTCAGCATTTATATTACATTCTACAGCTTGTCCCTTTGGCAGGTATTCTTTTTCCATGAGCCTGAATATTCTCTTGTGACAAGATAGAAATTGCCAGATCTAATTCTATTCCTGAGATTCTACATACTCCTTTGGGAGGCAAGATTTCAAATCTTTCAATAAAATGGTTTTGCTAACTGACCTTTTTGTTTCACAGTGACTCTTCCAATCCTAATCCCTACTTTCTAAAGTGTTTCTTAAAGTGGCTTTTGGGGTAGGATAAAACCTGATAGCTGAGGCAACCTCTAGTGTGGTTCGGAGATTCTTCATTCTGACACCTTGCTTCTCTTTCTGTCATCTTCCCAACCTCAGCTGCAGCAGCAAATCCTTTCCTTCCCTCCTCAGCCGGTGGAGATTTTAGAAACGAGGAACTCCTTGGCTTCTTCAGTATGCATCTACCCAGTTCCTCACTGGCATCCAGAATTCTCACTGCTGCCACTTTCTTGAGTCAGGACACCCAAGTGACAGGCCAGGCCTTGGTTGGTTACCCACAGAGTAAGATGAGTAAAACTTTGTGGCTTGTTGAGTCAATTTTGAATCAGAACCCAACTTAATTTCTAACTTATTTCATTTTGATTTTGACAATTTAATGTCATTCTTTGGATTCAGCCAGTCATTCTGTGAGTTGTATTTCTCTGCCTTCTACTTATGTGGTGGTGTTCCTGGGATTTTAGTCAACACGTATTTACTGAGTGCTCACTTGGGCTTGTCATTCATAACAAAGAGGTGGATAAATCAGCTCATGTCATCAAGTGTTTAAAATGAGCTGAGAGACAAAAGAACAGTTAACATATGGCAGAAACTCTCAAAATGTAGTGCACGGAAGAATCAACTGGATGACTGGTAACAAATTCAGATTCTTGAGCTCATAATTAGAGAGATGCATTCTTTAGATCTGCTGAAGAATCTGAATTTTAAATACGGTGTGAAAAATTGGAAGTGCTGGGGAATGTAAAGGTGAGTCTGATGTAGAAAGTGTGAGAACCACACTTTGAAAATCACTGAAAGATAATATATAAGGGTTAAATTAAAGGTGTCCACCCCACTTATCCTGAGACCCAATGAAGTATGTACTGACTGATCCAGCCAAGAGAGGTACTTATAATTGGTGGGGTGGAGGGCCAAGAGGAAGGGATTTGGATAACTTCAGTATTTCTTCTCACATGATCTGTGAGGACAAATTCATGTAGACCTCCTGTCTTTGGTCCTTCATCTCTAAATAATCTTCTAAGGTATTTTCTACTTGATGCGTAGTGTACACCCTTCTCTCTTACGTGTGTTTATTTTTCTTTTTACTGAGAAATTATATTGTCAGTCACTTCTTGGAATTTGTTCATCTCTTCCCATTTCTCAACATATTGTAATTTGGTGCAATTTCCTCCAAAACTGAGTTTTCCATTCTTAGCTCCTTACTTTTAAATTTTGGCAAATCCACGAGTTTTTTTGTTTTTTGTTTTTTAATCTTTACGGCACAAGCTCTTTTACTTAACCCTCAAGTGAAAATACAGCCCTGACCTCAGCCAGGCATAGAATGCATTGTTTGTGTCTGTCAGTTCGAGAGGAAGACTTTGGATATGGTTTTGTGAGATTTGATTATAAAGGAAGTGTTCAACTAAGAAACATTTTCTTTCCAGAAACCTACCAGCTTTAATAGGTATTTAGCTGTAATTTCTCACTCTTGCGTATTTTACTGAAAGAGCACCATGGAAGTGGACTTGCTAGAGCAACTGGTAAGTGTGCATGGAAAGTCACCACAGGTAACTTAGCACTTTTATGTTTGTTGTCTTGATGCAGAGGCAGTGTGAAATGTATCACATGCAAGCATTTATGCAGTTAGTATCTTAAGTCCACAATGATAAATGAGAAACAATATAAAGCTGTGAAATATTTTCATCTGCTTTATCCAAAGCATTATTTCCTTCAAATAGAAATATTGGACAGGGACAAGTGCTGTGTCAAGTTGACAGGGGGGAGATGTGTAACTCCCAACTATTTTTTGAGAAGAGGTTATGTGCTAGACAGTGTCCCTCTCAAATTCATATGCTGAATCCTAATCCTCAAAGTAACTGTATTTGGAGATTCATATTTTAGGAAGTAATTATGGTTAACTAAGGTCATTAGAATCGAGACCTATTCTGAAAGGACTGGTGGCCTTCTAAGAAGAGGAAGAGATTTCTCTCTGTCCTTTATACACACACACACACACACACACACACACACACACACACACACGACAAAGTGAGCATCCAGCAAAAAGGCAACTGACTGCAGCCAGAAAGGAACTCTGCTGACACCCTGACCTTGGCACTTTGAGCCTCTTGGGATGTGATAAAGTACATTTGTGTTGCATAAACCTCTGGTCCATGGTGTTTTGTTTTGCTGTAGGAGCTCAGGTTGAAGAAGATGGAAGACACGATTGGCGGTATGGATGCTTGTTGATCGGGGCTCTGGTATTTCTACCACCCTTACATCCTAGGCTCTGATAGTTTCATGAGAACCCACTTTCCTCTCTGAAGAATGAAAGATCAGATTTGCTGACTTCTAGAAACTCTAACTTTTGAAATCTTTGATTCTGATGATATCAAATGAAGTACTTTGTTGAAGATCATATAACATTGAGCCTGAAGCGACTTTCACAGCCTCATTTCCCCACTCACATTTAGCAGAAGAGGAGACCAAGGCCTTTAGTAGATTAAATGATGCAACTTTCTCATTATCATGCGTATATTTCTGGTAATGCCTGGAAGTATAGCCTTTATTGTTTCTCTTTCTTTTACACTGATGAATAGGGCATTAGTTGTTAAGTATGAATAATGTTTTCCCTCATGGGCCTATTTCATTGGGACCTATTTCATGGACCTAATTCATTGGGAAAATACTAGTGAGCAGGAAAATAATGAGCTTTACAGACTAGAGATATTTTTATTCTGTATTGTGGTGATTTATCGAGATAGTGTTCTGCAAATGTGTTCTTTTGAAGTTACCTATTATTACATCGATTTTTTCTGAATAATTATGAATAAATAATAATATCAGTATGAATCCATAGTAATATTGTTTTAGTAAATTTCATATTTCAAAGTAACACCTGCATAGGGCAAATAATCAAATAATACTTATGAGTGCATGATGAAAAGTAAGTTTTTCACCCATTCTTCATCATTTCCCATATCCTTCCCAAATGCAACATCTTTTAGCCTTTGCTCTCTAAAATTTTAGAGATGACTTTTATAACTTTAGGAAATATACTTGTTCCTTTAATCCTCTGTAACCAATAGATCACATCAATAGCCTTCCAGTCAAGAAGAAAGGTTTATAACTCACTCTCATATTCAAATCTGTCATGCTTATGTTTGATCACTAGTTTGGTTTTTAGAAACCTTTACCATTTTAAGTAATATCATATAACTCTATTGTTTGAAAAGAATTTCTTGATTTGTTGCTCTATAAAATAAATACACCTATATAGTAGGATGTTCACTCTTTTCTGTTTTTCTTTCCCATTTCTATGTCCTTTTTCCCTCTTTTGCTTGTCCATTGTCAAGATTAACATCTCATCCTGCAAACAAAAATGTATCTTATATGCTTGTCCAGGCCTTGACACTAAATGTAGAAAACCAATCAAGCAATGTTAAATATTTCATTTTTAAAGAATGTTTTGGGGCCTCAGGTATTCTGTACAATTGGATTTTCTGTGAGAAATGGAAATTGGAAGCTTGCCATTTAAGCAATTTTTCTATTAAATATTACATTTATCTGAATTATGATGGAAAATAAATGTGTCACCACTCTCTACTTTGCTTTTTAAAAATGACTTACCATAAATAAAATTCCAGAAAGAGTATCAAGAATATCATTTAAATCATTTTTAAAAATTGTGTTAACTTTTATTACATTAAAAGTTCTGATTTGATTCAAAAGGTCTGATTTGACACTGCAACAGTTATATTTCTTTAAAAATCTTGACAGTGATCCTTTGACTGTTATTAGTTTACTTACTGAATTCAGCAAACCTTTACCTTTAATGTTTCTGCCATGTCCTATTTAAAATTATTCAGTCAGAACTTCACTGTAGATTAACACCAGGAGGATTGTGTTACTGGTTTGGGATAAACAGAGGTTCTTAATCTTAATAATCCCCCTGTACTGACTTCTGCTCTGTCGGCTAAAGACCTTAGAAAGTTTCTGTAGGCTGTGGGTGAAGCATGTCTACATTTAAATTTTTTGCAAAGTTCTACTATCTCTCTCTCTCTTTTTTTTTCTTGGTGGTCAGATTTCCAGTATGGTTGCTAGGGAGTTATTTTCCCATTACTTTTTGATGAAAAAAATGTGCTTGAATGCTCTTGCCTGTTTAGCATTTCATATCCTGCAGATATAAATTCTGAAGCTAAGCTTAGCTCACTTAGCTCTATTTTCACTTTCCCAAGGGTGGTTATATCATTTCTGAGGGAAGAGATCAATACAGCAGAGGGTTCTCTAAGTAAGCGCTAAACCAGCACCAAATGCAGCACTGACAAAACATTTAGTGGCTTCCTGTTGGTGAAGTTCATCAAGGCTATAAAGTTGACCGATACCAGGATTTGAGCTCTTTAGAGGACTATATGGTTGCAAAGCACCTGACGTAGTCTTTACACTTGTCTGAAGGGTTCTATTTTTACAATAGAGTACAGTGATATTCCCCTTTAAGGTCCTCAGTTCCTGGTCAAATCACATTTCTTCTTGTGAAAAAAGGAATTAGTAGAACTACAGTTTTATAGTTCTTACTAGATTATGAACTCCTGGAGAGCATTCATTATGATTTATCTTCATTATATCTTTGAGACTATACCATGAAACTTCTCATACGTGAAGTATCTGGCAAATGTTTATTTTTCCATCTGGCACCATGCTAAGCTCTTTATATACTCTTTTCTTTCATTTTCAGAACATGAGGGAGGCAGTCGTTAGTCCTCTTTCACAGATGAGTAATTTAAAGAAAGGAGAGCTTAAGTCATTGACCTAAAGCAAACAGCTAGTTAAATTATAAAACCACGATTGGTAGGGTGTGTCTGAAATCTTCCAGGATGTCATATAGTTGGACTTATCCACTCTGCAGTATTTTCTTCCAGTTAGTACCACGCGTGTGAGTTTCCTTCATGTTTTTTCCTGGCTTGGCAGCTCATTTCTTTTTAGTGTTGAATAATACGGCACGGATGGCATGTACCACAGTATATCTGTCCGTTCACTTCCTGAAGCACATTTTGGGTGCTTCCAAGCTTAAGCAATTATGAATAAAGCTGCTATAAACATTCATGTGGAGGCTTTTTGTGGACAGATATTTTCAGCTCCTTTGGATAAATAGCAAAGAGTGCAATTTCTGAATTGTGTGGTAAAATTTTGTTTAATTTGTACAATTTTGCATTCCCACCAATACTAAAAGAGCGCTCCTATTGCTCTACATCCTTCCCAGCATTTGGTATTGTCAGTGTTTGGGATTTCGACTACTCTAATAGGTGTGTAGAGATTTCTTATAGATGTTTTAATGGGCAATTCCTGAGCAACGCCTGGTGTTGAACACCTTTTCGTATACCTAGATGCCATCTATTACCTTCTTTGGAACCGATTCAGGCCTTTGGCTTATTTTTATCTTAGATTGTTTGCTTTCTGTCGTTCAGTTTTAAAAGTTCTTTATGTATTACTTAAAAAGTTTTTTTTTAATCAGATATGTTGTTTGCAAATACTTTTCCCCAGTCTGTGTTTTTTTTCTTATTCTCTTTCATAGAGCAAAAGTTTTTAATCTTAATGAAGTTCATATAATTGATTCTTCATGGACCATGCTTTAGTGTTGCATACAGAATATCACTGCTGCACTAGGATATAGCTCAGTGTAGTGTCTGCTCAAGCACATACAAGGCCCTGTATCTCCACATGCGTGCACGCACGCACACACACACACACACACACGTGCACACACACACACACACATGCACAAAGTCATGGCTGTAAGGTGCATCACCTAGATATTCTTATCTTCTATGAGTTTAATGTTACACAGTTGGGCCTATGATCTATTTTGAGTGAATAGTTGTGAAGTGGATATGATCTGTATCTAGATCTGTCATCCTAGCTTGAAGTCTATTGATTTTATTGATCTTTCAAACAAACCATTTTTTTTTGTTTTACTGACTTTTTCTGTTGATTTCTAGTTTTTTATTTCAGCAATTTTAGTTGTAATTTTTATTATTTATTTTATTTTGCTTACCTCACATTTAATTTGCTTTTCTTTTTCTAATTTCATCATGTGGAAATGATGATCACTGAGTTTTGATCTTTCTTTTGTTCTAATACATGTACTGAACACTATAAATTTCTTCTGAGGACTGTTTTTACTATATCCCATAATTTTTTTATGTTGCATTTTCATTTTTATTTAGCTCAAAATATTTTAAATTTTAAAATTTCTCTAGAGATTTCTTCTTTGATCTATTCATTATTTACCAGTGTGTTTTTCAGTCTCCAAATATTCTGAGATTTTTCTAGATATCTTTCTGTCACTGATTTCTACCTTAATTTCATTAAACTACATGACCTCTATGTTAGAGGAATTAATGGGAAAAGTTACAGCACTCAAGAACAGATGGATAACATGAGCATTACATTAAATTCTTGGTCTTATAATAATAATATTTCCTGCAAATCTGACTCCAGTTCTGATGTATGTTCAAAGTCTTCCAATTGATTTTTTTTTTTTTTGCCTTTTAATGTGCCTTGTAATTTCTTGTTGAAAGGTAGAGATGAAGTACTGGGCAAAAAGAACTGTAGTAAATAGACTTTTATTTTTTTGGTGGCAATGTGTGGCGAGGGGGAAACATTCTCTAGTCCTATTTGGGTGAGCCCCTAGCCTTGAACTTCACCAGTGCCTCATAACTGTCTTCTCCAATTACATGGGACACAATGCCAGAGGGGCAAGGGTTGGGCATTTCTCTTTCCCTCAGTAGGTTAGGCTCTGGTAAAGCCTCAGCAGGTTAGGCTTAGGTAAAATAGATTCTTTTAGCAGCAGGACTTGTAAAAGCAGAATGCTCTGGCATATTTTAAGATTGTTCCATTTCTCCTCCTCCTGCTAGGATTTTTCTCTGATGATCACTGTAAGAATTTAGTAGCCTCCTGCAATTAAAACTCACAAAAATGTGGCCCCCAATGGCTTGTTCCCGCTGGAGCTTTTAAGTCTCAGATTGTCCACACTGACTCTCTTGTAAGTTGTGAATTACAGATCTAGTTTTCCTTCTCCAGGTACTGGTTCCCACTAAAGTTTCTATTAGTGGTTTCTGCTCTGTTAAGTAGTGATTCTCAGTATCTGCCTACTTGTTTTTCCAATTCTGGAGTAGTGGTTTGTCTTGTGACCTCGGTGCTTTGACAGATCTAGTTGTTGGTTTTTCAGTTTGTTTAGCTCTTTGCTCATTGTCAGGATAGAATGGTTTCTTCAGAGCTCTTTACTTGCTGGACCAGGAACTGAAAGTTTGCTTGATGCTTAAAACCCCCTCTCTTGTTTTCCCACTGGCTATTGTGGTATGGTGTCTTAATCTGTGTTATCCGAGAACAGTGTGTGAGTTGAGGTTTTATGTGGTATTATTTCATTAGGGAGTTCAACCTCAGTGAACTAGGAGAAGGAAAGGATAGTGATGAGGAAAGAAAGAAGGTTAAGAAACCTGCCACTGCAGGTATTGAGTTTTATTAAACAATATCAGGGAGTTACTTTGAAAAGGTATATAAACAATTACTTTTCTGAACAGTCTGGGGGGTGCAGAAGGAGTAACTTAGTCTTCCGTTCATCAAAATTTCACCCTGTGGCTTACATTTCTTCCCCCACATTTCTGAGTTGTATATGTGTGAACAAAAGAGGAAGTCCTATGGTATCTTAGCTTGGATTTTCCGCAAAATGGGGTCTGAATGAAGACTTGAGTGTTCGTAGTTTCTTAGGGGGGCAGTCCTAGGAAAAAAGCAGTAAGGGAATTGGGAGAAAGAGAGAAGGAGAATAAGACAATGTTGGGGTGCTTTATTGAGGCCCCTGCAGTAAGCAAGAGAGACACCATTCCACTAGTAAGTCTGAGAAGTGTACAGAATGCCACTCCGAATTATCCATTATGTAAGAGGTATATTTACCCACTGTTTCCCATTTTCTAGTTATTGATAATTTTTCGTAGGGGCTATGATTTTCTGCCCTCTGGGCAGTGATTACATGTGCACATATGTGCTTACATGACTCAAGGATTTTAGAGAAGAGATTTTGGATGTCAACATGCTACTGAGATTGTGTACAACTGCCCACAATAGAGATGTGGTCAAAGCGATGTGGTATGAATTATTTGGTATCTCAGAAAACAAGAAAACCATGGGCAGATGGTGAGGATAGTATCTCTTTTGTAGATTGTGTGAGATTGGATTTCTAGAATGGTTCAGAAATGCTCATTTTGTAGGATGCATGTTGCTTACATAATCAGGAGCAACATGGTCAAGTCAGAATGGCCTGGAAGCCAAATTAACTGGTTCTCTGCTTTTATGCTGAAAAAAAAAAGTTATCTTGAGTGTTTTGAAGTTTTTTCAATTAGAAATAAATTGTGTTATCAAGAACAGACTGCAAGTTAAGGGCTTGTGTAAATAAATGAATAATAAAAAATAAAGTTGAATATATGAAAAACATCAAAACAAAACAGGGGCCCCATTAAAATATCTGCCTGGGTCTTCCCAAACACTTGTGAGAACAATGCCTTTGTGAAGTAGGGTGGAACCAGGTAAAGTTTATGATAGTGACTGTAGTTGGAACAACAGAAAAGTAAGACTGAGAGGACCTATAGTGATATATGGGAAGTAGGCTGATGTACTTTGTTAAATATGTCTTCAGAAAAGTTTAACAAGATTTTTAGGCTCACTGTTTTTCTCTCCATACAGAATCTCAGTTGGAAAAAATTGTATGAATAAGCCTATATGTGGAATATATAGTAAAATATTTCTGCAAATTCTTTGGATCCTGATGTGTGTATTTCTCCCATTGAGAGATGGAGTCTATTTCTCTACCCTCTCAGATCTGGAATGTCAAATAGCTTTTCATTTTAGCTCAGAGAAGCTGTGTCATTGGCACCCACCGATAGAACGAGTTGAAAGTGACATTTTGCAGATTCTGGGATGTGGGCCTCAAAGGGTCTTGGAGGTTTTGCCTTCATTGTCTATGCCGAGAGCATCATGGAGGGAAGCAGGTTCGACTTTTATAGGCTGAGAGACTTGTAGGGTAGAACTGAGGCACCTGACTGATTTCCTGCACCCACCCAGATGTGTTACTAAAGCCATCATCCATTATCCAGTCTGCCTGCCACTCCAGCTCAACACAATCACACGAACGAGTCCAGGCAAAGTCAGAGGTAACTGAGCAATCAAGTAACAGAACCATGAAAGTACTAAATCATTGCTGTTTGAAGACACTACATTTAGGGTAGTTTGTTAAATAGCGGAAAATAATATGATGCAAATAAGACTTTTAATTGTTTTTGGAACCACTTTTTTTT
>RJWT010043339.1:0-11993 GCA_004365215.1 Cuniculus paca
CATCTCTGCTCCATCCAAAGGTTTCAAATTGAGCTTTTTCATACAGTATAAGTATGCAAAGAATACTTTTAATCATGTTTGTATCTCTGAATTGCTACCTAGAACAAGTAGATCTGCAGTTTGGATTGTGAAGTCTACATTACCTGATCAGATTTTAGTAAACAATTTAATTTTCCTCATGGCTTCCCTCATAAGGCATTACACTAGACCAACTAATTATCTCAAGGATCTGTTTTATTCCTAGTATTTGTGATTCTGCTTCCTCAAATTGCAAGATGGATTTGGAGACATAACTCTGAGATGGAAAGAAATGTCTTGAATGATACCCTGAACCCAGGATTAATGACAGGAGTCCTTGACAATGTAAAAACACTAAATAACTGGAAATATATAATGTTCATTGAATTTGAGTATTTAATACATAAAAATATTACTATTTGAATGTAATACATAAAAATAGTTATCCTAATCTTAATAATGTTTTTATAGAATTAAAATAAGTTCATGGAAGTAGAACATATTAATGCATAAAATATTGTTATAAATAGATCAACTGTTTTGAACACAAGATTAATTTCCCTATCAGATGTATATCCTAAATGTAGTGTAACTAAATATATGTAGTATTGCTGCATCTGTGTACACATAGAAAAATAAAATGAGAGAGGAGGCATAGTTTCAAACTTGTATGGGAGGCTGGTAAATGACAAAAAATATCCTGAATATCAGAGAAGAAGTCACAGAGTTTGCAAAACAAAGTTCGACCAAATGGTTCTTCACATAGAAAAGCATTTTAATAAACTTTTAATGACTCTATAAAAGAAAATTAAACTTTAGAAGACTAGATATAGTTCCATGAAAAGCAAAGCTTAAAAAATTTAGACAATGATATGAAACTATTACTATATTAGAAGGTTAAAGAAGACTAGTGAGGATAGACAAGGAGATTAAAAACCAAAAGAAAAGATCAATAAATTCGACTTCTTGTATAGGTCATGGGACTCATAAGCAAAGGTAACAAATTTAAGCTCCAGTCTGTGATGGGATTTTTTTCTGAGCCTTTAACAAACATTGAACAATTATCTAGAATGCATTAAACCTCTTACAGATCAATATGTAAAAAAATAGAATTTGGCAAAGAATATAAACAATTTTAGAGAGGTAATTCAAACTGAAAATAAGTAAAAGAAAATGGTTTTAATTTGTTGTAAATGGGAAAATGACAATGAAAGAAAAATTCAAGTTAAGTTTTACACAAGAAAAACAATGCACATTTCTTATGAAAATACATACACATACTAAAAGTATAGAAATACTGACATGAAAAATATGTCTTACAAAACCATTCATCTCTACAGGGAAGGAGGGACAGAATAGCATTAAATGTTCAGATGGACTATGGTGTTAGTCCTCGAAATATGTTTAAAATATGTGAAACAATAATTGATAATTATATATGAGAGATATATTTTATTACATGTATATTTACATTTGTGCTCATAATTTTCCATTTGCTCAAAGAATATGATTCAATATGCAAATACTTGTTGAGAGATGAATTTTTAAAATGAATGATAGGATAAAAATGGAAAATAAACGTTGCCCATGCTCTACCCAACTGTACTCCAGATGTAAGTCAAATACCTCAGGTTATTAGTTTTTACCATATAAAGCAAAATCACTTGCTTCATGACAGCCAGGAAACAGAGAATGAGAGAAATGAACTACAGATAAGACTATTGTGTCTGAATCTATATGCCCTGTGGTGGACTAATTAATGGTCAGTGTAAGTGGGAATGCTCAGCTGAACTGAGTCAGTGTGGTATTGGGCATGGAAGACTCACCGGAGGATTGTTGCCCTTAGAAGATCGGTAGGAGACGATTTCCCAGGAGAAGGTGTGTTGTGGCTGTTTTAGTCAGAGGAGGAGCTTGGGTCCTCACTGTTACTGGCTGCCATTCTCTTTGGTGGAGCTCTTGTCTTTCCCTTGGTCTTGAACATTGCTTCCTGGCTACAGTACAGATCTCTCAGCCTGCTGGCACAGATCTTCACCCCACAGGTGCAGACTTTCTAGCTTCCACCACTGGCCCTTGGGTCGTTGCAGTGTAGATCCTTGATACAGATTTGCACGAGACATTGTCATGGGATCTGGGCCTTTTGCTGCATTTTTTGGGACTCTATGGCATGAACAGATCACTTGTGCTCTTCTGCATTTGACTTTTTAAGTAAAAATTGTAAGATAATCCCATAAATTTAGGTGTCCTGTATTAAATCTATTTCTTTGCAAACCACTGAATAAAACACCTTCGTACCTAGTTCTTTTGTGTGATCCCCACCTTTTTTGTTTCCATTATCTCCCAGTAATGCCATCAAATTATGAGTTCATCAATGACTTTATCCACTGATGAAGGTGGAACTCTCATTATTCAATCACCTCCCAGAGGGCGCCACTTATGAACACTTGAAACATTTGAATGATGTGCTAGATCTTAACCATAACGGAAGAATTGGTGCACACAATAATGAAGTCCAAGGAGTCTGACAATAGTCACTCTGGAAGCTGGAGAAACAGGTAAATTGGACTTGGGAGGCAAGTTCAAAATCCACAGATCCAAGTAAACTGATAATCTAATCCTGAATCAAATTTGAAGTCTGTAGAACCTTATGTAGGTACTTTGGGGAAGAGAGTCACTCTTGTGAGATTTGAAGTTAAAAAGCTGCACACACTGAAAATTTCAGATCCAAGGACAAGAAAAGAAGGGCATTTTGCATCCAGAAGAGAAAGCAAGAATGCACACTTGCTCTACCTTTATGTTTTATTTGGACCCCAGCTGACTGCATGGTAACTATACACATGGAAAGTCCCCTCCACTCAGTCAACATGGCAGTCTTCTCTAAAAACACCCTCATAGACATACCCAGAGATAAAGTTTAACCAGTTACATGGGTATCACTTAATCTAGTAACACTGAGATCTAAAATTAATCATTACTTAGATAAATAATGCAGTTATAAAGATAGTCTGAGAATGAATTTGATGTTACAAAATATGAGAATTCAAAATCTGGAAAACTATTCATTTAGAAATGTATACAGATTTAAGAAAATTATATTTTTAGGTCTGCATACTAGAGTAGGCGTGATCCAACAGCATGATTTCTCCATGAGTCGTATTAGATTGGCACATTTTGGTGAGCCCCACTGTAAGAAGAAAATGGGAAAGGTAAAATAATCCTAGGATTTCCCAGCACAAACCTAAAGAGAAATTAAAAATTTCAGTTTCAGGAATGAAATTATGAAAATTTTGCATCTACTATTAACTTTGTCATTTCATACATAGTTTTCCTATTATTTTTATCTTAGTGTTGATTTATACAAAAAATTTTTTATTAAGGATTTTGTTAGGGACTGGGGATTTAGCTGAGTGGCTCAAGCACTTTCCTGGTAAGTTCAAGGTCGTGAGTCTGATTCCTGGTACCAAAAAAAAAAAAAAGTACGGAAAAAAGGATTTTATGCTTGTAACAGAAAACTATGATTCAAAGTTACTGTTGGAAGGTCTTTTTATTTCTATTTACTGTACTACCTCTAGTTAAATTATTTTATAGTATACCTGTGAGATTTTCAGTTGTTTTGTGTGTGTGTGTGTGTGTGTGTGTGTGTGTTTTAATACTGGGAATTGAACTCATGACCTTGCATTTTCTGGGCAGGCACTGTGTTGCTCAGCCACATCCCCAGCCCTATCCCACAGTTTCTAAAGTCCTTGCCCTTTATGTGCTTTTCTGATGTCACACAAAAGCCATCTAAAGGCCTACACACTGGAGGTTTGAAATGTGTACCAAATGTGGTGCATTTTATACAACTTGGAATTACTCAAAATTTAATACTCTATTAATAATTTATAAAGCTCACTTTATTCAAAAATTCAGAGAAAACATGAAAATATAAATCACTGAGCATTTTTGAAGTTTAAAAGCCAGATGAAATGTTAGCAGGTTTATACAATTGTCACATGATGATGAGAATTGTATCAGGAAAGAGAAATTGCTGACATCATTTTTCAGAATACATATAAACTTGTGTATCAAAATATCTCTGAGCCACATAAGTGATGTGTTCCTTTATTTTAATATCATTGCTACTATATTTTGTATATTTTATATTCTGACATATGAAGAAGTTGTGTTTGTTCTAGCGCTAAAAATATGCTAAAATAATAAATTTGGCACAGAATTTAGAAGTGAATGTCATGAGGAAATTGAGGAAATGATTTTAAATTCTTGTTGTATATAACTACCAGTAATAAAAAGACCTCTACTTTAAAATGTAGATATTTCTTTGAAAACCAAGATGTTTCAGAATGCAACACTATTTTATCTAAAGTAGTTGATTCCCAAAATATAATTTATCATTAATTTATAGATTTATGCATTTATAAAACAGCAAATTCTACTTTTTTATCGTTTTTAACTACATACTCTTGGAATTAACATTTTATATTTTTGAATTCTAGATTTCAATTTAGCGTTGCATTCATAGAAAAAGATATCACAATTTGTAAATGAACTCTGAAAATTATTCTGAAGCATTTGATCTCGTAACCTACATTTTCCCTGTTAAATAGAAAATTTGATAATTATGTGTTCCACTTTTCCTGTCTAAGGTCTAAAAATATTAATTTAACACAAAATATCATATGCAACATATTATATTTTAAGATCTGTGTGCATTTTGTAGTTATTCCATTCTACAGGATAAATTTTACTCAAAGTACGAATTCTTTTTTTTTTTTCATATTTAGCTTTTTAACCTGAAAAGCCTATTCCTGGAAATAGTCTTTTAGATTAGTCCCAGTATGTGGTTTTCATTAACTCTTCTTATTTATGCTTCATGTTTTATTTATTTTTCTAATTAGAAACCCAACCAGGTTTAAATGCTGAAATCAGCAAGCAGGCTGAAGGGACTCACATTTTGTCTTCTGGAATCTTAGGTGTGCATAATCAGTGCCCCTTGTAGAAATGCACAACATGAGCTAATTTTTATAAAACTGGAACAAGTCTCTCATATAATTTTATAATACCATAAAACCTAATGTTATGTTAAATTATTTTTTTTATATTCAACAAGGACATTAGGAGGAGACATAACATTGAAAGGTACAGTTTCAATGTTTCTTTGCATTTTATTCTATAATGAGCTCCATTAATTTTCTGGATTTATTAATAGTCAATTACAAGGATTTGAGTTATTTCAAAACAGTATATTTAATATTTGAACATGTATAGCTTACAATGTTTTTTAAATTATTTCAATCTAGCTACATTTTAAGTCAATGCATTTTCTATATAAAAGAGATACTCACCAGCAACAAAATGCTTTCTTTTACTGTTTTTATCCTCCAGTCCCATACTATAAGTACTAGCCAGTTGTTAATGAGTAATGCTTCACTAATAAGATAAGATTTTAACTTCATTTTCTATTTTAAATTTTCTATTTTTCCCAACTAAAATACCTTTATAACGAATATTTGCCCATGATAAATCTAATAACTGCTCTGAGGTGAGCAAGGGAAAAATACACATAGAAATTTCTGAAAATGTTAAGCTGCTTTTTACATTAAGCAATAAGACAAAAACTAAAATAATCATTACATAAGCAACTATTTGTAAATTGAAATTTTGAGGAATTATGTGGCTTGCATAAGGTCACAGTTACAAAAATCATATTTATGGCTCAAAATCAGATATTTTAAAGGTGATTTTTCCTTGCCCACCTCACTAATACATTTGGTGAAATAACAAAATGCCTATTCTGACCTTTAGCATATTTTTAATTGCTTGATGCCTGGGAAATCTTTATGACTATTATGATTTTAACCTCTTTATTGTCACAAATTCATTGATCATTCTGACTGCTTAAGGAGAAACAATAATATTCTTTATACTTCTCCTTTCTACATTTAAATTGTGTCACACCTTATTACAACTTGCCTTCTGGATTTTATATACCTTTGCATTTTTACTGTTATTATCCTCTTCTAAGTAGTCCATTGATTAATTATTGAGTAACTGAACTAATCTCATTTCTACTCACATATTCCGTATTCTCCTTTCAATTATTTTGGCACTAATGACTAACTAATTGCTGCAGTAAAATGACTGTCACCCTATCATTACATTGATAGAGATTGCATAACTGCTCTTAGTTATATAAATGAGCACAATATGAGCACATATACCACTTATTCAGTTTTGGGTCTGAATTTTATATTACACATTGACCTCTCATCTGTCAGGGCTTTTCCTAGATCCCCTGAATTTATTCTTCACACCCAATGCCCTATGTTATTTTTGTCTTTTAAAGTAACAATGTCCTTGCTATTCTCAGGTTGTCTAAATTTCAGCTGTTAATTCACAAAAGTCTCAATTTCTTAAAGAACCACACTAGCAGTGAATCTTTTTTTTTACTTTAGGAAAATTGACTCCTATATTCTAGTGAAAATAAACTTTTCTGAAAACTTCTGTCTCCATAAAACATAAAAATGATTAACATTCCAAAATAAAACATATTATATTGCTTCTGAAAATGCAGTTTTCTTTATAAGAATAGCATATACTACACACACACACACACACACACACGCACACACACATATATATATATATATATATATACATTTAATGATATTCATTAGGAAAATTATACAAATGCAGTTATGAATTTTTTTGAAACATTAAAGAGCCAGTATCTGTGAGAGGAGACCCAAAACATCAGAGCTATTTACTCTTTTCCTCCCATAAAACATGTAATCAATACAAATGAGAGTGTATGGATGTTGGAGTTTAGGAATGTTAGGAAAACATTCGTCTGGGAAGTAATATTTAAACAGACAATAAAAGAATGCATAAGTGCTAATTTGGAAAAGCTTTCAGGAAAAACAGAGGTAAGAAGGAATTTAAGTGTACTGAAGTATGAAGAATTAAAAGATTTTGATGAAGTTGTCTGCTTGAGACCTAGAAGTGGAATAGAAAAAAGGCATGGTTCAGCAGTACAGGACTTGGTTAAGTATACCCTTTAAATGTGTATTAAAAGGCAATGAGAATGAAAATAAAGCATTTATGAATAGGGAGGGAAGGAGGAACAGAGGGTAGGGGAATGGGGAAAAAAGAATTAAGATATATCATGTACAGGTACTAACTCTTTATGATGTGATCATTATGTATATTTACAATGTACCAATAACCTTAATTAATTTTTTAAAAAGGTAGAAATCACATAACAATGTTAAGTTAAAATGGTGGAACTCAAATTGGATTTTAAAAATTGCTAAAGTCTTGAAAAGTGTAAGCTTTAAGTTAAACTTTCAAAATTGGTTAAAATACTAAAATGTGGATATGGGTAAGAGTCGATATAGGAAAATGATACTAGGCATGTGGGGTTGGATATGACAATCTCAGTTAAGAATCTATCACCATAGGTTTAGTAGAGAAAAATGGAATCCAGATGACAGTTGGTGTATAAATGTTGAAGGATAGGATAATTTGACTTGGGAATCTATTAATTCAACTAGTATCAATTAAGTATTTCTCAGTAGCAATTTCTGGGAATATACAAGGTAACAAAATTGATTGCATATCTATCTGTTAATTGCTGAGAAAAGATAGGGAATAATACTATACTTTGTACAGGAAATATGACAGATTACCTTTTCAAATTAAGTACATCTAGTACCAGGCCATTTTTTGACCATAGAAGTCAGTAGAATTCAGAAGTGTAAAAGATACAAGAAAGTTTAAAATGCCTGTCTATACTTTTAGATAATGCATATTTTAATGTAATCGTTTTCTACAAGGCAAATCTACAGATGTTATTTTAGTCTGTGTAACTCATTGCACAAATTTTAAGATTACTTTCTTTAAAATATCTTTATGAGTAGTCGTGTTTAGGGGATTACTTTGAATACTCTTTTCAGCATTCTTCTTAAGATCCAGCTTTATAGTGTTCAGAGATAATAATTTGTTGTATTGATTTTGAAATGTTACATTAGACATCTTATCTCTGGTTTCTGGTTATAAGTCTTTTAAAACAAATTAATTTAAAGTTTAATGTAATAAGTAGAAACAAAAGTTAGGAAAAACAAGTTGAGAGGAGGGAAAGAAGGCATGAAATTTTCCACGTATTTATAGGTAAAAGTGAATAGAATGTTGTCTAAGTTTTGAAGAAATAAACAATAAAAAAGACATTACACTGTCTTATAACCATCCTTGGAAAGGCAAGTTGTTACCAATTCATGATAAAAAATGTGCAATGAAATATCATGAAATGTTTACCCTTATACATGTGTATCTATGTCTACAAGTAAATGTACATTGGTCCTTAAGAGATTTAAACACTATAATTACATTCAAGTCATTTAGCAATTTCCATTAAGATTAGTAAAAAAAATCTATATGTAAATCAAATACAGTTTGGAATTCAGAAACTAATAACTGAAGAGAAGGAAGAACTATATTGCTCTCCAAACTTCGTGACCTTCTGTAAATGATTGTCTACTGATTTTTTTATCGTGCTTGTTTAATTGTATTCTTCAGATATAAGTAAATGATTCTAGGTGAAAAGAAGAGGTTCAGGAAGAAATGAAGAGGAAGACAAATGGAAAAAAATACTTAAATATGAATCTGTGTTTTAATCTTAACAATCGTAAAATATGTATATCCACCTATACTGTGATGTCTTCAACTTAGACAGATGCAATATTTATGTTAACTAATAGAAGTATACAGGACCAAAGCTCATTTAAAATATATTTTTCATCATAATTCATAATTTAAATTGTAAAACAATTAAACATATATAAAACAATATATAAGGATGGAATTCTAAATATATACCTGCATGTATGCATTCCTTAAAAAGCAGTAAGAGTTATGTATTTTTTTAATTGTTGGATTTTTCTCTTTCTCTCTCATCTTTTACCTCTCCTCTCCTCTCCTTTCTTCCCCTCCCCTCTGCTCTCCTCTCCTCTCCAGTCCTCTCCTCTCCTGTTCTTTCTTGTCTCTCTCTCTTCTCATGATTTTTCTCTCTTCTTGTATCTTCTTTTTCTCTTTAATTCCTGATGCATATAATATGGCAGTAATATTTTAATATTAGTGGCTTATTTTTATTCTATTCTATACTGTTACTCTATTCTTTTCCTTAATTAGTGGAAATTTAGCCACCTTGTTAAACAAGTTTTTGTTACATGTTGTGATATGTTTGGTTTTTAGTTGTTGCAATTACGAATTTTCTACTCGAAATCAGCTGTAGAGATTGAACTAGTACTTTCTTCAGGCTGAACAGATGCTCTGCCTCTGAAGAAACCACAGGCCAGGGCACATAATAAAAAGAAGGCTGCTTACTAAAAGGTCATCCACACAGTAGTGCTACTTACATACATGGCAACAAATGCACAGACTTCAACAAATCAAGTGACAGTAATAGCACAATTAGTCAGAATCATGAAACACAACAAAATCAGTTATAAATGTAAAGTTTGTAGTTATAATTGCCAGTATTGAAAATCAAAGAAAACGGAAATAGTGATTCATCTAATGGTTTTTGAAAAACAAGAACTAACCAAACTCAAAACCAGTAGAAAGAAGTAATAAGCAACAAAATAGAAGTTAATGAAATAGAAACTAATAGAACAATACTAGGGATTTATAGAACAGTTCTGTTTTTGAAATGATAAAGCAATACACCAACTAACAAGAGAGAAAAAATTAATAAAATTAAGTATGAAAAAGGGCTTTTTACAAGAGACATCACTAAAATCCAGAGGCTCTTTAAGAACTACTTTGAAAACTTACATGCTAATAAATTAGAAAATATAGACGAAATGGATATATTTCTTGAACTCTACAACCTAAAAAATTTTAATGTAGAGGATGAAAGAAACTTCAAAAGATCATTAGCGACAATAAATTGAAGTGGTAATAGAACTTCTGCTAACAAAGGAAAGCACAAGACTGGATGATTTCGCTATTCATTTTTACCAGATTGTTAAAGAAAAGTAGCAGTGCTCCTCAGACTCTAAATAGAAAGGGAAACTACTTCCAAAGTTACTCAATGATATTAGCATTAGTCTGATAGAAAAACCAAAAAAGAAATTCCACAGAAGAACTGTACAATCAAATATCTCTTATAGACAGAGATGTAAAAGTCCTCAATAAAATTCTTACAAAACACAACTCAATAATACATTAAAAAGATCATCAGGCATGACCAGGTTGCTTTCATTCCAGTGATGCAAGTATGCTTTAAGGTAGACAAATCGATAAATAATACACTACACATATAATAGAGTCTATGATAGAAATCAATGATCATCACAATAGATCCATAAAGCCTTCTGCAAATGTTGACATACATTCATGATAAAAGCTCTAAAGAAACTAGTTTTAGAAGGACTATACCTCATTATATTAAGGGTTAGATATAACAAAGCCACAACCAAGATCATATTGAGAAGTGAAATTTTCAAAACATGTCTTTAAAATTAGGAATAAAACAAGGACGGTCATTGTCACCATTTCAATACAGTACTGAAACTTTAACCAAAACCACTAGACCAAGATAAAAAAAATGATAGAAACACAAAATGAAACCAAAGAAATCAAATTATTCTTAATTGCAGATAATTTCATTCTTTACTTAGATGATTCTCAAATCTCATCCAGAAGTCTTTCAGATTTTATTAAAAAAATCCATCAATGTAGCAGAATTAAACAACAATGTGCCAAAGGCAATAGCTTTACTCTAATAAGCTCTTTGACAAAGAAATTAGATAAACAATCCCATTTACAAAATATTTTTAAAATATCTTGGAATTAAGTTACCCAAAATGGTCATATTACCAAATTTTCTACCACTGGGACACAATCATCATAAAAAAAATTCATAACATTCTTCTCAGATTAAGAAAAAAAAGTAATACTTAAAAACATTAAAAAAAAGACCAAGGTGACAAAAACAATCTTGAGGAAAAGAGAAATGATGGTATTATAAGATCTAATTTCAAAATATACAACAGAGTCATATTAACAAAAATAGCAATAATCCTGGCATAAAAACAAATATATAGTCCAATAGAATTGAATAGAGTACATAGAAACAAACCCACACAACTATGGGCATCAGATTTTGAAACATCTATCAAACATATATGTTGGAAAAACAACAACTTCTGCAAAAAATGGTTCTGAGAAAATTTTACATCCACAGACAGAAGAATAATGCTAGATCTGTGTCATACTCTGCACACACACACATAAAAAATTCAAAATAGTTCAATGACCTAAATATACGACCTGAAACTTTGAAACTTCAAGAAGAAAATATAAGGGAAATGTTTCAAGACATTGGCACAGGCAACAATTTTCTAAATAAGACTCCAATAGATCAGGATATAGTAGCAAGAATCAACAAATGGGATTCATCATGTTTAAATGATTCTGCACAGGAAAAGAAACAACATTGAAGAGGTATCCTGCAGAATGGAAAAGTATCTTTATCAACTACTCCTCCAACATAAGATTAATATTCAGAATATTCAAAGGCCTAAAAAAATTTTAAACAAACAACAAAAAAGAAACAACTCAATTGATGAATGAGCAAATGAATGCAATGGATTTTTCTCAAAAGAAAAAGTACAAACACCAATAATTATATGAAAAAATGTTTAATATCTTTACATTAGAGAAACTCAAATCAAAATTACATGCAGATTCCATCTTAGTCATGTCAGAATGATTATCATTAACAACATGAAAAATAATAAATAAATGATGAGGTGGAGACAAGGAAAAATGAACCCTTCAGTATTGCTGCTGGGGATGTAAATTCATATAGCTACTATGGAAATTGGTATGTAGGTTTCTTGTAAGTTGGTATGTAGTTCACAGAAAGCAACAACAAAAAAAAGAACCCATGAATACCATAGGACCCTCCTACACTATTC
>RJWT010043340.1:0-12092 GCA_004365215.1 Cuniculus paca
GGAGATCTAATCAGACTATCTAAAGAACATATTATGAAATGTTATGGCCCAAGAAACCATAAGCATGTCTGAATAAAAAGAAGATCATCTGTGTTGATCAACATTCAGATCCCTCGAAAGCATGAACCAGAAGTGGGATGGCCATGAGAAGGGCCAAGTACTCAGTTACTTCAGATTTGGCCAAGTAGGAGAATGAACAAGGAAAGTCCTATTAGAAGAACAGGTGAGGGAGCTCCTGGAAAGCACAATAAGTCTAAGTATGGCTGAGTAAGAACAACTGTGCAGATGTGGAAGCAGGTAGAACTGGAGGATTATTCAGGTCCAAGTCCAAATACACACATGGAAAGTGCCCTGGTGAATATCTTCCATAAACAATGTTGTGAGCAAGAAATAAAAATGATATGCAAATTGAATGGACATCTTGATCTTTTCAGAAGGCTTCTGAAAGCACAGATCACTGCACCCCACACCCAAGAGCTCTGGGGCACACCTCAAGAATTTGCTTGCCTAACAAATTACCGGACCGTGGTGATGCTGCCAATCTAAAGACTGCATTTTCAGTACCACCGATCTGAATGTAGATAAACCTGCTATTTTATATTTGCTCATTGTGGTGTGCAGCCCTGGAGTGACCAGTGAATCAGGTATATTCGATATTCCTTCCAATTGTCTGTCTCTTAGTGTTTATTTTGCCTTTATTCCTATTACCTTTATTCTTTATTCTTCTTTTCTCTATTTATTCACTCTCTGTCTTATTTTTTTTCCTCTATTCTTGATCTGCCTTCGTATCTCAATAAGATTCTCAATGAACTAAATTAAAATGTGTGGTCCAAAGTAAAAATTTCCAGAGATCTACAATAGTCCTCATTCTAAACAGTGTTCTTTAAGAGAAATTGTCACTATTTACTTCAGTGACTGCTCATTTCTTTAAAAAAATGCTCCATGTACAGTTCACAGTTAATTCTTTAATGAATCACCTATTGTTTACAAACCCAACTACAAAACTTTCAGCTTTCTTGGAAAAAGCTTTTTTCAATTTTCAAAACAGAAATACATGTTAAGTAATGCTGCCTAGAAAATATGGTTACAATATACAATTCTCTCTTAAAATTCTAGAAATATTGATACAATTTTCAACTGTACATTGAGATACCTGTATCGCTTTCAAATGCTTCCCCTTTGAATTTCTAAATAAATGTGGTTAGTGACCCACAATAACATGTGGAAGTTTTCATGAACCCTTCCCTAATCTCCTCTGCTTCAGTGAAGGTCCATATCTATTTATTCTATCTGCAGTGAAAATGTTAATTAGGAGGTTAGCACCCTCTTAAAATAATTTCAAACATATAAGGGCAACAACATTTGTGAATATATTTTGAAATCCTCTATGTATGTTCAAAATATAAAAGTCTCACGAAGTTCTACATTGTGATAGTTTTGACATTTTTATACAAAACAATGAAAGGCCAAAGTTATTTATCACAGCATGAACATTTTAAGTTTTAAGGACTAAAATTATTAGGCTCTGAAATGTTCTGTCATTATCAGAGATTGTTGATGTTTTAATGTGTTTTCAATTTTAGACTGTAATTTTAAACTTTTTCATTTTATATTTCTGTAAATTAGATATTTTAAAATGTTCATTATGGGTCTTGCGTGAAAACCATGTATTATATTGCTATTGTGTGCCAATCTATGATGATAAATTTTTTCCTACTTGATCCATGCTCAGTTATTCAGAGTCATCATTTCTCCAAAGTCCATTCCATAGAATGGACCCTATTATAATCTACAAACATTGTATTTTTTTACCTAGCATTCAGATAACCTTTACTTCTTCAAAGCTGCTCATTTATTTTTCTCTCAAACAAGACTTTCTACATCCCCTTCCAAGCTGTGAATCCTCATGGAAGGCCCATCCAATTTTTTTTTCTAACAGAGTCATAAAACTTTTATTTCAAAAAAAGATTCCAATCTTGGATTAACTCTACCACATATTTGTATGACAAATCTGGGTTAAAATCTGGGGTTCCTCGAGTGTTTCCCAAGAAGTCTTCAACAAATGTGGCAGTTTATATAAAGAGGAAAAAAAAGAACCTAATACACTTAAAATTCTTGAGTGACAGGAATTTATGATTCATATTGGTATAGATTGTGCATAATGCCTTGTGTACAATAAATGCTTAATGAACTTTGACTTTTTTCTTTGTGGGCACAATGCATTTAATCTATACCGTAAATTACTCGTTTATAAACTTCATTTCAACAAGTACATATTAGGTATTTACTAGGCATGAGATATTGTACTAACCACTTAGCATAGAAAGGAGAAAATAATATAGGCTTATAGTCAAGTAATTTTCCTTTCCATAGGCAACTGAAGGGTAAGTTGGCAATAAAAGGACAGTATCATTACTGCTATGACAAGAAAAATACATGGTTTTATGGGCACATTTGTGAGAGATACTTCAGTGCTTAAACTGGAGTCATGGAAGAAAAGATGGAATTTACAAGCAAAGTGAAAGTGGTGAATATTCCCAAGAAAGGAACAATAGAACCAGAAGTTCAAAGACAAGGCAAGATTTTCTAAAAATTGGGTAAGTACAAGTGATTTTAAATGGTACCCTTTAGCACATTCGAAGAGTAATAGCTAGAGATAAACCCAGTCAGCAATACAAGGAGAACTTCTAGAACCATCTAAAAGAGTTTTAGACCTTGTCAAAGAACATTGAGGGAATATTGAAAAATTTTAAACTGAAAGCAGTGATGACATCATTAGATTTGAAACCAGATTTTATCAGTGTTTTCTGGGGGTCATAGAGTGAATATGTCATATGAGGATATAGAAGAAGTAGGCAGTTGAGAGTAAGTAATATTGACTAGTTTAGAGAGGAATTATGAGCAGGTAAACTGAGTCTTCACTTAAGTTGTGTTTTTTTTACCTATATGTAACAATTTATCGTTAAATTTTCTTAGCTGTGTTCCAAAATAAGTAGAGACTCTCTTCCTATAAGAGACTATTGGGAAAAGATAAGACTAGAGTAAGTGGTACAGGTGACATGGTTTTGGAATTTTTATGACCTGGTGATTGTGGAGATGGAAAATTAGAATATAGGAGACTCTAATTAAATGTAGGACTAAAAAAAAGGAATAAGACATGCCTTGCTTTCTGATTTAACCTTAGAACTGTAAATGTTTGCTTTTTAGATCATACTTTATCTTCACTAACCAAAATATAAGGTCCTGAAGGTTAAGAACACTCTCCTTAACAATTTCTCATTAACTACATCCAGCACAGAACTCCTGTTGTAGAACAGATTCCAGTGAAAAGCTGCAAATTGACCACCTCAGGTTAAAGAGAAAAATCATATTTGACATTCTGCATGTATTGTTTTTTCCATCAGAATTTGGGTAGTTCAATAAGGCTGTCCTGAAGCAAAATTTTAAAAAATGAATTCAAACACAAGGTAGGTTGGAAAGAATCCAGTAAGTCTGAAAGGAATAGCACAAGTTTTCTTTGCCTGTGAGTGGAATTAAAGGAATACAGACTGAAAAACTTTGTGCTGACTTATTATACACATTAATAATGTATTTTAATATCCTCTAAAATTATTATATTTTACATAGTTTGTTTTCCACATATTTATCTTGTATTAGTAAACATTGTTTTCTGTGTAGTAGCAAAAATATAGCAAACGTCTAAGGAGGTGATGTTCAGAGTCGCATAGGATGCATGATAGAGAAGATGATACCAAACCAACCTTCAAGATAAATTGTCTCACTAACCTCAAAGTAAATCATATTCACTAAACTCTGTGGTATGACAAAGGTTTGTGGTCATTGTACAATTTTTAATTGCACATGATCTACTTCTGTGTTTTGAGATATTTTCCTGTTGAGTATACCACTTCATTTTCCAAACACGTTAATGTTGACCTTACTAATGATTTCAGGCTGTTGAAAGTGTTTATGTTTATATTATAGATTAATGCTGTTGCAAGTACTTTGAAGAGAATTAAAGAAAATTTTGTAGTGAATTTTCAAACCAATTTAAGAATATGATCTCTGTAGAAGAGATAGCTCCAAATTGTAAGACCTAGTTCTGGTAAACAAGCTAAAGTAATACACATGGCTTCACAGCTGCAGGCCACACATCCCAGGTTCCTTTCAACCAACTTGGCTATTTGACTGTATTCTCCTCAAGAAAATGACAGCAAAATTCATGTGTGAAGTTTCCAAGACAGTTCCAATTTAAAACCCAAGTTTCTTATCCTCGACCGCCTCTATCTTTAGGCTAGAAATTGTACTTCGGTAATGACATAGTTTTGCTCACATAAGGGCAATGTCTCATTAGTGACTATATGGGAGAAATCTCCATCTCTAGAAGATTTTTTGGGGAGGTCCTTTCCTACTAGGTAACAGTTTCATGAGAGAGAAACTTGTCACATTAAGTCATTGCATTTTGGTGGGGGTGTTTTGTTTTGTTTTGTTTTTGGTTGTAGCAACATAACCTCTACTTTAAGACAAATTCTTATCTAGTGATTCTGCTGCTAGGAATATATCCTAAAGAAACAGACTTTGTAAAAGAGAACATTGTTGCTTATTTATTCCTTGAATCCAGAATGAAATAACTTTCATAAACTAAAAACAAAGTTTGATATTTCAAAGACAGATTGCTATGGTGTTATAGTGTGTAATGTTACGGTGTGTATTTAGTGTCCCCTGCAATACTTATGCTCTCAAAGATGGCGCTTTTAAAAGGTGATTGTATCATGGAGGTGTTAAAGCAATTAAACAAAGCAGAAAAACAGGGAACCAACAACAGGAAAGTAACATGACAAAGATAAGCCCATACAAATCAGTTATAACCATCAATGTAAATGGCCTTAATTCATCAATCCACAGAAACAGACTGGTAGAATGGATCAAGAAATGAGATCCAATAGTATGCTATATACAAGAAACATTTTGAGTTAAAAGAAACTCATAGACTAAAAATCAAATGATGGAAAACAATACTCCATGCAACAAGAACCCAGAAAAAAAGCAGGGGTAGCTATTCTGTTTGCAGACAATGTGAATTTCAAACCAAGAATGATCAAAAGAGATAAAGAAAGTCACTACATACTCACTAGGGGAAAGTTTGAAGAGGAAAGGATAACAATCACAAATATGCATGCGCCAAATAGAGTAGCACCCAACTATATAAGTCAAATACTAATAGACATGAAAACCAAATAGGCAATAACACAATTATAATGGGGGACCTTAATACCCCATCATCACAAAGAAACTGGTCAACAAAATGAAAGATCAGGAAAGAAATAGTAGAACTGAACCATACCTGTGAACAAATGGACTTAGTAGACATGTACAGAGTGTTCCAGCCAACAACATCAGGATACACATTCTTCTTAGTTACACACAGGATGTTTTCTAAAATAGACCATATACTAGCCGATAGAACATGAATAAGTAAATACAAATGAATTAAAATTATCCCATGCATATTATCTTACCATAGTGCAATAGAATTGGAAATTAATGCAAAATACCACAAAACAACATAAACATACAGAAATTAAATAACACCCTCCTGAACAACCAATGGGTCACAGACAAAATTACAGAAGAGATATCTGCAATCAAACAAAAATGCAAATACAACTTACAGAAACCTGTGGGATGCAATGAAAGCAGTCCTAGGAGGAAAATTTACAATGGTGAATTCCTACATCAAGAAAACAAAATGAACACAAATAAACAACTTAGTGCTACAGCTGAAACTTCCAGAAAGAGAAGAGAAGGTCAAACTAAAAACCCATAAAAGGGAGGAAATTATAAAGATCAGAGCAGAAATTAACACAATTGAAACTATGAAAACAATATAAAGAATTAATGAATCAAAGAGTTCGTTCTTTGAAAGAATAAACAAAATTGATAAGCCCCTAGCCAGTCTTATCAAAAAATAAAAAAAATCCTCAAATATGTGCAATAAGGAGTGACAATGGTGAAATTACTACAGATCCTGTGATAATTCAGGTCATCAATACCTACTATGAAAATCTTTACTCCCATGAGATGGAAAACACAGAAGAAATGAATGGATTCTTAGAAATGTACAAATTACCAAAGCTGAATCAAAAAGATACAAAAATTTTGAATAACCCAGTATCAGTTAATGAAATTAAAAACATAATTAAAATCTTGCTGACAAAGAAAAGCCCAGGTCCTGATGGATTCAGAGCTGATTTGTATAAGAAATTTAGAGATTTAACACAAATACTCCTCACAGTCTTTGATGAAATTGAAAGAGAAGCAATTCTCCCTAACCCCTTCCTGGAGGCAAGTGTTACTGTGATACCAAAATGAGAGGAAACCCAACCAAAAGAGAGAACTACAGATCAATCTCCATAATGAACATAGGTACAAAAGTCCTGAATAAAATACTAGCATACAGAATGCAGCAAATTATCACGAAGATTATATACAATGATGAAGTGGAATTTATCCCAAGAATGTAGGAATGGTTCAACACATGCAAATTAATAAATGCAATGCACCATATCAACAAAGCAAAAGACAAAAATCACATGATCATCTCAATAGATGAAAAAAAAAACTTTTGATAAAGTGCAACACTCATTCATGCCAAAAATCCTACAGCAAATCAGAATAGGTGGTCTTTAGTTCAATCTGATAAAAGCCACCTATGACAAACCAACAACCAACATAACACTAAATGGTCAAAATCTGAAAACTATCACTCTAAAATCAGGAACAAGACAAGGATATCCACTATGACCACTCCTATTCAACATAGTTCTGGAAACATTAGCCTGAGCAATTAGACAAGAGAGAGAAATAAAAGGAATAAGAATAGGAAAGGAAGAAGTTAAACTAACATTATTCACAGATGACATGATACCCCAAAAACTCCATGAAAAGACTTCTAGAATTAATAAACAATTCAGTAGCATAGCTAGATACAAAGTCAACACTCAAAAATCAATAGCATTCCTGTCCATAAACAATAAGCTCACTGAGAGAGAAATTACGGAAAACACACCCTTCACAGTAGCATCCAAAAAAAATGAAATACTTAGGAATCAATCTAATGAAGTAAATAAAAGATCTATACATTGAAAATTATAACACTTTTAAAAAAGAGAGATCAAAGAGGATGTCAGAAGATGGAAAGATATCCTTTGCTCAAGGATAAGAAGAATCAACACTGAAAATGGCCATTCTCCCAAAACTGTTATATAGAATTGATGCAATTCTGATCAAAATACCTTTAGCATAACTCATAGATCTAGAGAAAATATTCCTAAAATTCATTTGGAAACAGAAGAGACCTTGAATAGCAAAAATAATCCTGGGCAACAAAAGGAAGGCAAGAGGCATCACAATCTCTAACTTAAAATAATACTGCAAAGCTACTGTGATAAAATTGGCATAGTACTGGCAAAAAACAAACCTCGCCAATGAAACAGAAGAGAAAATGCAAACAACTACGAACACACTCAGTCACCTCTTCTTCCACAAAGAGGCCAAACATGTTCACTGGAAGAAAGATAGCCTCCTTAATAAATGGTGCAGAAAAATTGTCTTTCCACATTTTGAAGATTAAAACTATACACATGTCTACCACCATATGCTAAACCAAAGTCAAAATGGATCAAAATCTAAATATTAAAACAGAAATGCTAAATCTACTTGGAAGAGAAAGTACATAGAAATCTTGAAAATATAGGAGTAGGCAGAGAGTTCATGAATAAAAACCAAACTGTTTGGGAAGTACTTCAAAGAATCAACAACTGGGATCTCATATTATTAAAAGGTTTCTGCACTTCAAAAAAAATCACCAATGGAGTGAAAAGAAAATCCACAGAGTGGAAAAAGATTTTAGCCAACTGCGCCTCAGACAAAGGCCTTCTATCTAGAACATATAAAGAACTGAAAAAACTCAGACCCCCAAAATTCAAATGCCCAAACCAAAAATGACCAACAGAGATGAATGCACACTTTTGAGATAAAGAAATAGAAATGCCAAATAAATTATTAAAAAATGTTCAACATCATTGATCATTGAAGAAATGCAAATTAAAACAACACTGATATTCCATGTCACCCCAGAAAGAATTACTATCATCAAGAAATCAACCAATAACAAATACTGGAGGGGCTGTGGGGTAAAAGAACCCTTCTCCACTGTTGGTGGGAGTGTAGACTGGTACAACCATTGTGGAAATCAGTGTGGAGATTCCTCAAAAAACTAGAATTAGAGGTTCCATTCAATCCAGCTATCCCCCTTTTGGGTATTTTCTCAGAAGAATAGAAAACACCACAGCAATATATGTGCACCAATGTTTATAGCAGCACAATTTGTAATAGCTAAATCTTTGAACAATCCAAATGCCCATCAACTAAGGAATGGATTAAAAAGATGTGGTATTTTTTATATAATGGAATACTACTCAGCTATCAATTAGATTGAACTTGAGGCTTTTACTGGTAAATGGATGCAACTAGAGTTCACACCCATCAGTGAAATAAACAAGATCCACATGTATAAACATCATATTGTCTCCCTTGTATAAGAAACTGAAAAAGTAAATAAGACTCAAAATCTACAATAGATGTTGTGAAAGCGAAATAAACAGCTCAAAAGTAAAGAACAACTGGGATGGGTGAAATTAGCTAAGATAATTTTTCTACTGATTTCTCTTAGTTCATCATAAAAATGGTTTGTTCTAATATTGTTCAATCAATTTTGCATGTCTATATCTTGTAATCTGAGCAACTACTTTGAAGCATTATATTAACCATTATCAGTTTTTTATCTTGTTTTTGATATTCTGCATCTTTATAGTTTTTTCTCTTCAAATTAAAAAAGAATTAAACCATATAAAAATGAATTTTTTACATATTGTATTCACATTATAAGTAGTATAAATGAATAAACAATATATATTGAACACTTAATAAATGCTACACAGAACTCTGTGTACTGTAACCATAGAACTCAATATAATCTTAGCAAATGAACAACTGATGGGACTATTAATACTTCCCTTTTACAGTCAAGGATATGCAAGCACACCTTTATTTAGAACTTGCTTTATGTAGCACAACTAGCAGGTGGTATAATTGAGATATAAAGCCAGGCAATATGACTTTAGCATTATAACTTCTAACCATTATATTACATCACTTAATTTTAATTGTTCAAAAAAAACTAATGAAATGCAATACATATTGTTTCACAGATTACCCTCTGAAAACAATGTATTATTACATAGCTTTAAAATATTCTTGACATTATGTTTTCTTTAGAAGTTTCCCAGCAGTACTTAAGCCTTTTTCTCTTGTTGAATGCTTATACAGGATAAATAGTCAGAGAGATGACTTAAGAAATTTTCGAGTTCAAAACTGAAAATTCTTTACTTCAATAACTAAATTAATCAAACTAGTAATATTTAGAGCTATAAAGGCAACTTATACTGTAATGATTTTAGTTTATAATTTAACCATATAAATGTATACATCTTATTTTAAATAATCTGTGTAAATGCATATCCCAGAAAAATAGCAACCTCTGTATTAATATCTGTTCTATCTATGATATACAGGAAAATTCTTTTATTTGATCTATTTTCATAACACCATAAACTAAAGGACACCTGGGGCAAATGTTCTTTTTAGAACCAAAGAGGAATGCTGCCTAATTCTAAATAACTTAAGGTCTCATGTTTTATAATGTGGTATTGTTAGTGGGTTGGGTTGGTATTCAGGTGCTTGATGTCTTAAAAACAGAATTGAGCAGAACATCTAAGAGTTGAAGCAGGATCAATGATTTATTTGAAATAGAAAACACAAGATATGCCACTCTGAATGGACTTGCTGAGAGTTTTATGCCTTGGGGTTTGGGTTGCGATTGAGAATTTGATCTGTGGTCTAACTCCTGTCAATGAGCAACTTAATTCCACCCCTCTGAGGGGAAGTGGAGTTTTTAATCTTTTATGGCTCTAAGAAGAACTCTCTTGGAGCCAACTAGCCAGCCTTTCTGGTAAGCCATGCAGACAATGTGGGGCCACAGGGAGAGAAAGAAAAGCCAGATAGTGACTCCTGAGAACTGGTCATGCTGGGACTGAGAGGAGCTGATCAGTGAGCCAACTAGTCAGCCTTTCTGGTAAGCTACACAGACCATGCAAGGCCCATGAAGAGAAAAATCAGTGGCTCCTCAGAATTGACGATGCTGGGACTGGGAGGAGCTGATCAATGAGCCAACTAGCCAGCCTTTCTGGTAAGCTACACAGACCATGCAAGGCCCATGAAGAGAAAAATCAGTGGCTCCTCAGAATTGACATTGCTGGGACTGGGAGGAGCCAATCAATGAACCAACTAGCCAGCCTTTCTGGTAAGCCCTGCAGACCATGCAGAGCCCAGGAAGAGAAAAGTCAGTGCCTCCTGTGAGCCTACCAGCACACAGGTTGAGAATCACCATACCCCTCACCCGCTAAGCCACCAGCTGGTTTGGAGGTCAGCCTGAGCTGATAGCCACTGAGTTACAAAAACCAACTGAAGGATCATATTGTTTGGTTGAAGTTACAGGCATGGGGCTGGCAGTCTAAGCATCTATAGGGAGGATAACAGTATGCAGTAAGGCAAACATGAGGGATTTTTCCTGTTTTGTTTTTGAAGTCTAATAATGTTCTCACTGGTTTTTTTTGTTTTATTTTTTTGCTTTACTCAATGTTCTGTTTTGATTGGTTTTATTCCATTTTGTTTTGGTCTGAGTTTGCTGAGGGAATGGACAGCTACTGTGAAGATAACATGATATACTATAGTAGCCATTGTTGTTTTCCTATTACCCTGCTTTGATGTTCTGCACCAATTTTACTACTGTGTTTTGATTGGATTTATTCTGTTTTGTTTTGTTAGGTTAAACTATCAAATAAAATAAAATAAAATAAAATAAAATAAAATAAATAACTCTCTTGCATCCAAAACCCAAGAGGGGGAGGTCAAATCTGTACAGTCATTACCATGATAATCAGGATTGGGGTTCACCCAGGGTTACTGAAAATGTGCTGTTCAGAGACTTAATGTATGTAAGTTAAGTTACCTCATTACCTTTTCCCACTGCATTTGTTACTGGGTAGACTCGTCTTGTGATAATGCTTAACTGAGGAGGTGGATCTAGTGTTAAAAAACAGGCTTTAAGGGGTCCCTCCCTTTTCCTCCTGCCTTTTTCTTGGTTACTTTACACCTCAGATTAGCCCAGAAAGTTGGGTTCAAGCTGGATCATGTCTTGCTTTTTTCCAACCTTTTCCTTACCTAACTCTTGTCCCAGTATTCCATAAGAAACTAAAATTTTATTTTCTGTATTTTTTTTCATTTCTCATGTGTCCTTGTGAGAACTCAGTTCCTTTGAAAAAAATACAATTTCACCATGTAAATTAATGTGAACTAGCTTAGCTATAGATTCATGATACTGCAAAATTTTATTAAGCAATTAAATGCACTAAATAGAAAATAATATCCCTGGTTTGTCTTGTAGAAGAAAAATACAGAAAAAAGTAGCCAAATCATCTTTCTGCAGTTCTAAGTTAAATCTAAAGAAGGCACTTCAACCTGTGTAGTTTTCTGTGTTCTGTTTTGAAATGCTGTATTGTGTTTGACTCTATTCTGTTTTCTTTTTTTTGTTTGTTTGTTTTTTTTTTGTTCTGTTTTGTTTTGTTTTCTTCTATTCTCTTTAAAAATAAATTAAACAAAAAGAAGGCACTTCATCTATTTCGCTAGGTAAACTGCTGTTCTCAGGAACTTTTTGGAACTACAAAGAACAGTACTAAGATATGACATAGTCATATAACCAAAGTCTAATTTAAGGTTTTATTTTTTAACATAGCAATTGATTCTTATTAATAATTTCTGCATAGTCTAGATTATTTAAAAATTTGATGACCTACCAAAGATATAAAATTTCTTTTTAAATTATTATGGTACCCTATTGACTAGATTTGTTTTATTTATAGATTAAATAACAAAGGTAGAAATTCAAACGCATAGCTTTTGAATCTAAATAT
>RJWT010043341.1:0-11974 GCA_004365215.1 Cuniculus paca
GGTCCTCGCTGTCCCTGAGGGTGACTGTGATTCTCCCCAGGAGAGCTCTGGTCCTTCCCTCCAACACTGCTTCCTGGCTCCAGTGCAGATCCCTCAGCCTGCTGGCACAGGTCTTCATCCTGCTGGCTCAGATTTTCTAGCTTCCACCACTGACCACTGGGCCTTCACAGTGCAGATCCTTGATACAGACTTGCATGAGACATTGTTGTGGCCTCTAGGCCTCCAGCTGGACTCATGCAGGACATTGCCGTGGGATCCAGGCCCTCAGCTGGATTCTTTGGGTCTCTAGCACATGGATAGACCTCCTGCACACCTCTTCATTTGACTTTTTGAGTGAATATTATAAAATAATCCTATAAATTATGTGTCCTGTATTAAATCCTTGCAAACCCTGTCTACAACAGGAAATAAGCACAGGTGTAAGCGCTGTACACTGTAGTCCATCACACCATATTTACGGGACAAAGTCACCACTCTCAGTTAGGGACTGAGCCCAGCAGAGGTAGTCAAAAGAGGGGACACTAATGTAGGACTCATCCAAAGGACAACTTTGGCTTGATGACTCCCCATTGGCCTTCCTGCACTTTTCTTAGAGTTGCTCTACAATCTAAGATGCTTCTACCCGGCCTTTTCTCCTTCCTTCCATATCTTTCATCAGAGTTCAGATGTGCACTGTTGTTCAGCAGCTCCCATCATCTCTACCAGCTGCCTCCTTGTTTTCTCTAATAAATTCACTGCATACTGAACTCATTCTTGGCACTGATTTGTCATAGTAACTGGACTAACACTGGGGAAAGGAAGTCTTCCTAGAATAACCTCATTGGAACCAATTTACTGAAATAAAACATGATTGAAATTTTTCTAGAAAGGAATCCTTGCTAGAATGGAGAGTTTATTAGATGTATCCTCATTTAAGCCCCGTGGATGTACTTTGCTGTCATTCATTTCCCCCTTGAAAACAATTCCTGCAGACTACACTTTGTTATTCAAAACTCTTAATGTATATAATATGTGAGAAAAAAGTTTTTTAGCAAAGAGGTATTTACAATGAGAGTATTTACACAGGATTGAAAAATCAACATTTATAGCAACAGAGAATAAGTGGATTAAACTATCAGATTAAAATATGGGACTATTGTTACAAATTAGCATATGGCCATTAAGCATATCAATTCACATAGCAAGATATGCCAGTATGGTCATGCATCACTTAATAAGAGGATGCAATCTGATCACTGAGTCACTAGTGATTTTGTAATTGTGCAAACCTGGTAGAGTATGCTTACACAAACCTAGATGGTACAGAGCAGTGGTGGCAAACCTAAGGCACATGGGCCCCACCCAGCTGATTACTATCATTGAAAGCTCTAAAAGGTTCGCCATTATAGCTGCAGGTCAATCATCAGACATGATCACTCAACGTAACCAAGAGACGTGTTAGACAGGAGACATACGAAACTGCTGCCAGTGCAACACAGTATTCTATTTTACGGTAAGCTGTTTTTCTAAGTAAAAGAACCACATACCAAAACAATGGTTAAAATTATGGTATAGTAAATACACATCCCATTAACACAGTCACTTATTACCATCATCAAATACTTTGTACTGTTCCTAATTGTATTTGCCGCACTTTTAAACACCTGAGAGCATGGTAGATTGGATAATCTCAGAATCAGTATAAAATGAGCATAATGCATAGGGCTAGATGTCATGACAGCTATTCCATCAGTATGACAACAGCTCAGTTACAATCTGATGGACCACGAGCATATATGCAATTGGTTGCTGACTGAAACATTGTTACGTGGAGCACTAGTGTGTGTTAAGAGTGGCAGGAATAAAGGATTTGGTGGGGCCTGTTAGCTTGGTTTATTTTCATTTTCTAATTTATTTTCAATGAATGTGTATCACATCTGTAAGAAAGAAAAATGATGTATAGAAGCGCTTTGTGGTCTTATGGTGCCAGGAGAGAGGGAAAATGGTTATAATAGCCTCTGGTGCATTGTGTAAGAAGGAGCAGAGGCAGGAAATGTCATCACTGCAGTGTAGCGGTTCATAGAATTCACAGGAGGAGCAAGAGAACACATCAAGGATCTAATTCAAAATCAAGAAATTGGAATCCAAGGACCAACAAGATCATCACTGAGAGTATAAAGGATGCTGGTTACCTAGCTTTATGCTACTCATCTAACATCAGGAGGGCACGATGGATGGGGAGGGAGCAACTCTTAAGAAAAAAATGTAACGTCACACTATCTTAGAGGAGCTAGAATAGGATTGGGATTCTTATCATGTTTACACACAGGGCTGTGTTAGACATAATACCATCTGTTACTGTAGTTTAGTCCCAGGCCTAGTTGGGTAAGAGAAATGTGGAAACTCAATCACACAAATAACAACATGCTACTTCCTACTCAAAAGATGTTCTGATTCTCTGAATCACATCATCCATAAATGAGCAAATGTCATTGTTTGTTCTCAGATCTATTCCCAACCTTCTTGCAATTGAAGTCACAGGCTCTGCAGGCACTGGCTTTGGGATCTGTTGAAAAGCAGTAGGAAGGTAAAAGGTGGGGGTTTTCTCTCTTTCCGCTTTAAAAGCAATGCTTGAAATGGCCACATCTCAGTAGCTCAAATCCTACAGAAAGCGCTCCAACTTGGCAGTACCTGCCTTACTTTTTTTTAGCTCCCTCCAGATAACCATTTGTACTTCTAGCTCTAAAGGCATTAGCAGCTCCCCACTGATGCTAAGCTGAGTTACTCCACTGTCCCTTATTACATCTCAATCAGTCACCAGTGCACCAAACAGCTCAATATCGGTGTCCTTCAGGCCGAAGTGTCTAGAATGGTTTCCAGTTTCCTGAACCAAACCAAGCTAGAAGAGGCAATCTCACTCAACACGAAAAAATCACAGCAATTGGATGCTAGAAATCTATGTTATATCATTGTACTTCCAGGAATTACATCATTACTTCAAAGTTAACCATTCCTATTAAAACAAATAATGAATAACTGTGCATTTTCAATAGTTAATAAGAAAGCAAGAGAATTTCAAACTCAACCAATTCAGAGGTTGCCCCTTCTTTTTTCTAAAACAGAAACTAGTAGTATGAATAACAGGAATAACAGGTATGAACCACTAGTTGAAGTCTTTCAGAGTTGAATTGCTAAATCTGGCTTAGTTCAGCTTAAAGTCTCAAACATTTAAACATTTTTCCTTTCAGCCCCAAAAAACCTCAAAAAACAAAACTTAAAAAGGACCAGTGATGTAGTTTAGTGGAAGAGTGCTTGCCCAGCATGCAGCAGGCCTGCAGCTGAAACACGCCCTCTTCTCCATTCGCTAGACCCTCTTTGCTTGAGACCAAGGCAGACTTTTCAGTTTTGACTATAACCTTGGTATTTTCTAGATTTCTGGTGTTTTAGGGAGTAGCCTCCTTATCTTTGTCTCTCCCTCTTTCCCCTTACACAATCTCAACCAGTTTCATACAGGACTGTGCCTAATATCTTGGCAGAGTCATCCAGGGCATATTTAGATCGGTACCACCCCTCATGTCACCTGCAGCCACTGTCACCTCAGAAACACATCCCAGAGCCAAGTTAGAAAAAGGATGTTGAGGGAGACCAAAGGGGTTCAAATCCTGGCTCTTCCCATGCACACAGAAAATTACTCCACCTCCTCATCTCAGTTTCCCCAAATGTAAAATGAAGACAGCAGTAAAATCTCATACAACCGTAAGAATTATATGAGTTTATTCATGTAAATCTTTAAGAATAACATCAATTTGAGAGAAGTCACTCAGTAACCTCTGAGGGGGAAAAAAACTTCAAAAATCTAAGAATGGTAAAACTCCTCAGTAATCTTGAAAACCCTGGCATGAAAAACAAAAACTGCATTCATTTTTAGTATTCTACTGAGATGCTTCATAGAAATTTGAGCAAGTGACTATATATTTTGTAGAACTGCATTATATAGTAGGATTTGTTAAAAAATGTTTATTTCAGTGGGACCATGATTCTACATTTGCATTTGAAGATGTAACTAAAATATGCTGCATTTAGAGAAATTATAATCTTATCACTTAGACTTTCAAGGATTTTTTTTTGTAGAAAAATTGTCCTTAAGGTAGAGGCATCTATAGATTCCTTGTTAAATATCCAAAGTCTGTCAAAATTATATTATTATAAGGTAGAATGGATGGGGTCAAGTGTACTTGCTTCTTTAAACATTTGTTTAATCTCCTTGATAACATTTTTAAAGATTAAGATGAAAATTGGTATTTTATTGTAAGTCTGTGTCAGAGAACTTAGGCAGGTTAGAGCTGGTGTATCATTCTGTTAAAGGTTAAATTCCACCACGTTTTGTTTTTTTTTAAGTATCATCACAGCCTAGTAAACTGTAATGTTCAAAACCAAATCTTTTAAATTCCTAAAATATTGAATTCTATTTCTTGAAATTTAGCATTCAGAACTATACTTTTCCTAAAACGTATTTTCTGGTGAATGAAAGTATTTAACAAGCATTACGGGCACAAATGAAGCAGATCCTTGCTCACAGTCACTTCCTGGAATAGGAAAGTCTCACTTAGAAGCTTTGGAAGTTGGCTCTAGATAAGCATCCAGAGTTTAACCACTTTCCGACTTGTCAACATTTCATGCATTTAAAGAGGAAACCAGGACCACACAGAGTACAGATACCCTCTAACATGGCCGTAACAACCTTTTGCTCATATTTTTCTGCTACAACCACTTGCGATTATAATTACTATTTATAAGGTGCATTTTTGGATACACATTGTAGCTTTGAGACTGCCAGAGTGAGTCATTAGAAAAAGTAAAATATTAAAAACAGTTTCCTTCTTTTTGTTACCTTTTATGAAAGACAGTGTGAGAGAGTGTTTTAGTGTCTGATTTCAAAACATAGGCAATCTCTTCCTACCTGTGTGACCCTGAATAAATTACTTGGCCTCTCTGAGTCCCAACTCCCTCATCTACCAAAGTAAAGCAATGTGGATAGAATTATAGAAAATATAGTTTGGAAAACTTTTGAAAGAATGTCTGACTTTTCAGAATTTGTTTCTCTTCTGCTTCCTAAAAAAAAAAACTTGAAATGTGAAGCTTTGTAGAAATCTCATATCTGTATACTAACAAGTGAACATTTTTCCAATCTTAGAAATACATGTAAATTTGGTTATCTTCTCTTCACAGACAGTCATCTCATTTTCCCCATATGATTGTTACCCAAGGAAAATAAAACATTCTGTGATAATGTCATCTAATAAAACTCCATCTACCATAATTGCCTTCTAGCAGAATGAAACTACAGGTTAATCTGCTTGGAGTAGTTCTAAGTGTAAGTACCTATTCGAAGTTATAAACACTTTTTGTGTCCCAAAGAGAAAGATCAATATGTAAAATAAAATACAAAATGCAAATTTGTCACAAAGAAGAGAAGGTTTTTTTTGGTCCAATTACCATATTTGAAAGATCATGGAAAGCTTTCGTCACCTTACTGTTTTCCCCATGGTTTAACTTAAATTCAAGTTGATTACAAAGCTGGAGGCCTGTCAAAATCTATGGAAGCCATGTCTAAAATTACTGAGAACTCCGAGTCCCTGTAAAATGTACCCTCTTGCCTCCTACCTCTTCCCCAAGTCGCAGGAAAAACTCCCTGGATTCCCACGTGATTTAGAGTCTGTCTGACTTGTACAGATGATTTTGATCTTTCCAGAAAAGCACATATGAAGGTTGGAGTTGAAACAATCATTGACCAAGTTCTAATCATCAAGAGTTTAAGCAAAGCTCCTTGAAGCAGTGCTCAGAAGTTTCAGTATTTCTTACTTGGCTTTGAGAGGGTTTTTTTGACAATCGGATGACAATTTATGAGGAGAAGCATGTCTCTGATAACTACGTGCACACAAACTGGGATCTAATCACTGGGCCACTTTATATATTAAAGTTAGTTTCTGGTACTCTAGGAACATAAAAGCAAGCATGACAAATGCCATGGGTGGGTAAAAAATAAGAAAGCTTTCCACAAAATGATATTTCAGGTTTCTTTTTAAAAAATGAAAATAGGGTCACCAAGCTCACCAAGTTGAAAAGGGTTATTTTAAGGTGTATTCCAAGTAAAGGGAAAAACTTGGTAACAAAATATGAAAATATGAAGAAAAAATCACACTGAGGGAATGTACATTACGTAGAATACTGCTCAAGGATGGCAAATGCTACGCTTTCAATAAAAATATCTGTCTCTGTCCATTCTCCATTGGAAGGTTGGTGGGGGACATAGTCATACTTTGATACCTTCACTTTGTCACTGAATATGTTTTCCATAACCTCAGAGCATTTGCCAACATTGCTCCCAGTGAGAACCACCTAGCAAACTGACTTCACATCCTCAGCCAATGAGAGCAAGGATACCACCACCCACCACCTCTCAGCCAATGAGCTTCTGTTGAATAGTCCTCGGGCTGAGTGCACTCTGCCAAGTAAATTTACATTTCTGTGACCTGTCTTTCTGAGATTAACACTGTACGCTGACAAATAGCTTTGACCCATTTTGACCGCTAGGAAATGATACTGTGGACCCACCCCTAAGAAGACGCAGTAAGGTACAAGGCTGCAGTCTCTGGCATTTCAGTGTCTCTGTCATCTTCAGTCCCTTAATTCTTAAGAAGGAAAGATGCCACAGACACTGAAATACCAGAGACTACAGGGCTGGAAAACAGGATTAAAAAAAAAAATGAGACCACATGAAGCACTTAGCAAACATCATTGAGACCCGAAATAATTGACCGATGAACTATAAAAATGTCAAGTGACAGAAATTACAAACAGAGCTATGGCATGGGGATAGCTGGATTTGAAAGAAGTACTATAGGAGTGAAAAACAGCTGCCAGTAGTGATGCTGGAAAGACACTTTTACTCTGATTTGTTAGGCACAAAATCAACTCTAAATCAGGTATTATTATAGCTCATTGTGACTGAAGCGTAGGATGTGCTGGGAGACACAACTGGAAGCAGGTTAGGAAACTGAGGTAAGTCTTTATCATGAAATGTCTCATGCTCCAAATTAAATAGTCTGAATGTAATCTTCAGGACATATGATTAAAAAGTTAAATATTTTGAATCAACATAATGACAGGAAAACTATTTGTGCTTTAGAAATGAAACTGGTAAGGGAGCACCATCTCTTCTTTATGACCACAGAATGCAATCTCTAGAAAATAAACTAAGAGATTAATGCTGCCACAAAACGCTAGATTAAGTAAAAAGTAAAATAGTAAGCAAGAACACAAACTCTCCACCCAGGTTGGTTAATCTCAGGAAAGTATCATACTAGGTAAAACCAAGACTCCCTGGTCTAGCTCTATCTGCCACCTGACCCATTCAACTCTGCATCCATCTCCCCACCCATGTTTATTCTCCACTTTCTTTTAATGGACTCGACAACTGCAATGAAAATAAAGATGGACCCCAATGAATGGAACACTTAAAATGTCAGGTCCCGTGTAAAGGTCACTCAGCAGGGATATGTCTTATTCCAGCACGCCCCACCAAGTTTGGCAGAGGAAGTGAAAAGGTTGCCAATGAATGTTAGACAATCTTACTGGAAAGAAGGACTCTTTTATCTCTTTTAGCCACACGATCACAGGAAACTGAAGGTCAGGCCTTTCAATAGAAGATGAAGGTCCACTTCATCTTGAGTTTCAAACATAGCAGATCATAGTATCACAACAGGAACACAAAAATCTCAGAACAAAGCAAACCATCATTGGTTCCCATAGGGAATTTTACAAGCATAATTGCTAGTTTCTTTACTCCTTGAGGTTTTAAAATGCTCACTCACATTTTCATGGGGCACTTTCCTTTGAAATTACAACCGCTAGTCCTTTATCACTTAAACACAGAACTGCTTAACACATTTATGCAGCCAAAACAGTGGCATTTGGAAAAATATCCTGTTAGTGTTACAGATAAAATCAGTTGAACTTTCTGCAGTAATAGAGATCAGCCATCATGATTATGGTACTGTGCTGTAAAGATGACACCACTTATGAGATTTTGTTACAGCATATGCCCTCAAAAAGGGCTCCCTGTCATTCATTTGCAACATCCTTGCTGGAAGAATGATTCACTAGTACTCTGAATGTGACTGCTATACTAACCATAGCGGCAAGAGCGCCTATGCAGAATAGCCAGCGGATTTATCAGGTTTATCTAAGTCGAAGTCTTTAGGATCCACTGTCATCGGCTTGAGTAATGGCTTTAGTATCTATAAGTGAAAAGAATATGAATAATCACTTCAGAGAATAAAGAAAGGTTGAGGAGAGATTTTAAGGATTACATTGCAATGAGGGACTTATCCACAAGCTTCCACTCACTTGAACTAACACATAGTCAAGAGATAATTTTACAACTTTTTTGCTGTTAGAATTTGGGGGAAATTGTCACACAGGATGTATGACTGAAAATGAGAGTAGTTTCCAAATAATATTTAAGAATTGGTAATCATAATGAGTATGTTGCTTTTCATCATTTTAAAGTGGATGATTTTCCTTGAATTACAAGGACAAAAATAGAAAATTAATTTATAGACTTAGACCTTTGAAACATAAACTAGCATAAAGAAGCTGAATGTGGGAAGGAATTATTTACTTTACTGTAGTATTCTTTATGGCAAATAGTTTCATTTGTCATGTGTGCCCTTATTATGAATCTGTAAGCAAAAGTGTCAGCCACCCCCTAGAAATTAACCACACCTTATAAATAACACTCATCTTATAACAGAGAACTCTAAATCACATAAACGCAAAATAGTTTCTATGCAGACGCTGATTTGCAACTGGCACTAAATTATTTTTTAAATGTGTCCCATAAAGAATATATACAAAAGGCTTGTAGCAAAGCCTCATTATAGGTTGGAATGTTTAATAGCCTCAGTGAATTTAGAATTAGCGAAAATAGCTGACCACATTGAAAGAATTCACAGTGAAGGAAGACACAGATCAGAGCGTGCTCCAACAATAAGAAAGCCACTGACACACACTCACAGTGGGAAGGCAGGAATGTCAGGCCCTCTAAGGCTAATCAAATCAATCAGCCTCCTACTTTTTGTGCTGTTTTCAGTTGGGTGAGATATTGAACCAGCTGACTCTCAAAACCCAAAGTATTCTCTCTTTTAGAATTATTTATTTTTCTAGAAAAAGAAACCTTTCCACACCCTTTCAGGATACACTCTTTACTTAGAGCAAATATGTAATTACTTCTGGTCTTGGTCCTCATCCCTGGGACAAAATGCACAACAGTCACAGATTACAGGAGGAGAAGATTATTGGAGCTCATGATTTTTAGAGGCTTCAGCCTGCAGTCGCCCTAATCCCAGGCAGAACAGGTGTGGTAGACAGGCGCAGTGGAGGAAAACCATGACAGAAGCATAGCATCCCGGAAGCTGGCCACATCCCCCAGGACATACTTCTCCTACCAAGTCCCCATTCTTAACAGCAAATCAGTTATGAACTCACCAGTAGACCAATCCACTGATCAGTATGGTGCCCCCGCGATTCAGTCACCTTCCAGATACATGAGACTTTGGGGAGACACCCCAGATCTAAACGATAACACTTTTCACAGTGTTGTAGCCCATTTCAGGTAACATATGCCCTTCGATTTTCTTAACTCTATATATGCGCTCTCATAAAAATGACTGAATTTTCTTTAAAATAATTTGGATTCTTTTGTAATTATGTCTACTTGCTGCTTTCAAATATCTCAGGTTCAAACATTCACTTTTTAAAACTCCATGTTATCTCATGCTGAAATTCCCAGCTCTGGAAATTGTATAATGGCACTGAATTCATGAAAATATGTTTATATTTAACTCTTAGGTTGTATTCACTTTGGTTTGATAAAATTGCAGGTAAAGATAAAGAAAGTAAAGGCTTGTTTTACGGTTAAAATAATTCTTGACAAGTGAAGCCACATTCTGAGTATACCCAGAGTATTTTATGTTAGTATTATGAGCTATGTCAAGACCTGATTACATGGTTCTTATGCTAAAATGTCCTCATCCATGGCAGTATCTACACGCAACTTACATGCAGATGACGCAATTCAGAAAACCCATGTAATGCCTAATTAACCTGATGGGTTTATCAAAATAATTGTGAACTACTTATAACAGGGTATTTTTGAAACTCATCTTCAAACACTAGGAAGGCATAACTTTATATTTATTCTTTATGACATATATCAATTACAGTAAAGGAAATTTGCTTTGATGAGATACATTTTTAGATTAGTGATTTGTATTTCTATACTCAGCCACAATGAAATAACTAGTACCAAACTTGCTATCCTAACAATTAGTACATTTAGAGCACAATTACTCTCTCAACAACCAGGAAGCTGGATTGGAGAACCATGGTCCGTAAGAGAATAAAAAGAAAGAGGCCGAGCTTTACAATCATCAGGGCTGTTTTCCTAGCTCCATTTATTGGGTAGCAATATAAGGAAACTGAGTTTAGGCAGAGAACTGCAGCTTTACTTAATTGAGGAGACACAGAGAAGACATCAGAGATGATGTGGGAGCTGGATTTGGATTCATTTGAGACTTTGGTCAAATGCATACGTACACAGGAGTCAAGTTCATAGGTCTTGGCAAAAGACAATTGCCAGGGAAAGGACATATGTTATGTAGTTACAAAGTGCAAATTCCTAGAAATCAAGCAGGTTTAAGATATGTCTGATTTTTTTATAAGTCAGATCATTTAGTAGAAATTTCAAAAGAACCACATACTAGAAGGGCTGAACTAGTACCAGAAGGCAGGCTACTCTGAAAGCTTTTAGAAAAACCCTACAAAGAAGTCTTGAAAGAGTAAAATGGAGCCTCACGCAATCTGACTGCCTGCCTAAACAAAATGCAATGTTTAATGGAAGAAAACAAAATTTAGATAATTAGCAATGGAATAGAGTAGGCAATATCCAGCATCTAGCAATTATCAAAACAGTAGGAATTATTTGTATCTAGGAGAAAAGTTATTCAATAGGAAAAAAAGACATAAACAATAAAATATACTGGAACTTTAAAAATCATACAGCTAGTATAAATGTTTTCAAGGACTTTAGTTGAAACACAAATGCAGCAAACAGAGAAATGGAATAGATATAAGTAGCCAAATTCGACTTCTAAAAAACTAAAACCCAGTCTCTACAAACCACCATATGGTGAAACATTATAGAAGAAAAGATTAATGAACAGTGAATTTGAAGTTATAGCAACAGAAACTAAATGAAAGCATGTTGGGCACTAAAAAGTAATGAGCAGTCTCAGAGATAGCTGACAAAATAGCCAACATTTAAAATATCATAACTGGAGCTTAAAAAGGAAGGAAAATGGGAAAAATATGTTTGGAGGAATAGCAGAAGGAAAGTTCTAAATTTGGTGGAAACTATAGAACCATAGATCAGAGAAACTCAATAAACCTCACATATGACAAGATATGCAAAGAATACAAAACCCAAACATGTCAAAATAAAACTTCTGAAATCACGCAAAATTGTTTTAAGGCAGCCAGAGATAAAAAGACACATTACAAACAGAAGAACAAAAATAAGAATTGTCATTGACTTTTCATCAAAAAACTGTGCGAGCCAAAATTCAAAGAAACAACATCTTTCAAGTGATGAAAGAAAAGTATGTAAGACTAGTATTATATAACCAGGGAAAACATCCTCCCAAAATAGGCGTAAAGTAGGAGTATTTTCAGTCAAACAGAAGATGATTTTTGTCATTATAACTCAAAAAAACTGTAAAGAAAGTTCCTCAACCTGAAGAAGTATAATATCAGATGGAAACTTGAATCTAAACAAGTAAATGAAGAGTGACAGAATTGGCAAACATGTGAATAAATATAAAGGAAAGGCTCGGTTTTGTTTTATTTTGTTTCATTTTATTTTATTTAAAGATAA
>RJWT010043342.1:0-11972 GCA_004365215.1 Cuniculus paca
TTCAGGGTGGGTGTAACCCTCACAAAATGTCCTTGCCCTCCTTTTTGCACAGGATGAGGATATTTACAAAGTAAGAACCTTGGCTCCCTGCTGAGTCTCTCAGTTAAACTTCTAAACTTCTCAAGTTGACACAATGTATTAACCATAAGAGTTGTCTACACTTTCAGACATAATAGGATCAAACAACACAGAATAGAGTAAAATCAATCAAAACAAAACAATGAAAGCAATACAGGGTTTTGAAACAAGATAATTGGACATCCTCAATGGCTGCAATTATATATTTTGTTATCGTTAAAATAGCTGTCCATGCCATCAAGTATAATAAAATTACAAAAATCAGAATAAAATGAAACTAATCAGAACAATGAAGACAATATGAGTTTCAAATCATGATAATAGATTAACAGTGCTCACTTCCTTCCCTTTTTAGGTAATTCCTCCCCTTTGACTTTCCCAATATGTATTGTGTATTTTGGATCCCACTAACTCCTTTAGTTTGTTATACTAGGGAGACAACACGAAATTCACCTATCACACCTGACTTTTTTGTCCGTCCATTTCTGATGTCCTCTTCAATCTCCTTTTTCAGAGTACTGTAGTTTTACTGTAGAGGTCTTTCATTTCCTTGCCTAGGTTAATTCCTATTTCTTTTTTTTTTTCTGATGCTATTTGTGGAAGATATTGTTTCCCTAATTTCTTTCTCAGTGAGTTTATTATTGGTGTACAGGAATGCTATTTTTTTTCTTTTGTTTTTTTGAGACAAGGTCTCACTACCTAGTTCAGGCTAACCTTGAATTTGTGGTGATCTTTCTGCCTCAGCCTCCCAAGTGCTGGGATTACAAATATGCACCACTACCCCTAGTCTTAGGTATTGAATATTTTTTTTTTTGAAACAGGGTCTCACTATGTAGTTCAGATTGGCCTTGAACTTAGTATGTAACTCAGGCTGGCCTCGAACTCACAGCAGTCCTCCTGCCTCAGCCTCTTGAGTGCTGAGATTACAGCTGTGTGCTACCATGCCTGACTGGTATTGATTTTTGAGTGTTTCTTTGTATCTTGCTATGCTACTGAATTTGCTTATCAATTCTAGAGTTATTTTGGTGTTTCAGGGGTCTTCTATTCTTACCCCTTTTATTTTTTTCTCTTGTACAATTGTCCCGGCTAATGTTTTAAGAACTACAGTATATTGAACAGAATGGTGATAGTGGACATCCTTGTTTTGTTCCTGATTTTACAGGGGAAGCTTTCAGCTTTTCTCCATTTAAACAATGTTGGCTGTTGGTTTGTTGTAGATGGTTTTTATCAGACTGAAATAAAAACCTTCTATATCTATTTTCTTCAAGGTATTTTTTTTAAATAAAAAATGAATGTTGGACTTTGTCAAATGGTTTTCTGCATCTACTGAGATGATGATGTAATTTTTGGATTTTCCTCTATGTGGTGTATTACATTTATCAATTTGAGTATGTTGAACCATCCCTGAATCCCTGGAATGAATCATACTTGGTCATGATGCATGATATTTTTGATGATTTTGCTGCATTCTGTTTACCAGTATCTTGCTGAGAATTTTTGCATCTATGTTCATTACAGATATTGGCCTGTAGTTCTGTTTTTTGGTTGGGTTCTTTTGTGGCTTTGGAATCAGAATAATGCTTGCTTCTGGGAATGACTTTGGGAATACTGCTTCCCTTTTGAGTACATTAAAGAGTTTGAAGAGTATTGGCATTAGATCTCTAAAGTTCTTGTAGAATTTGACAGCGAATGTGTTTGGACCTGTGCTTTCTTAGTTGGTAGTTTTTCCTTTTTTTTTTTTAAACTACTTTTTCAATTTCATTTAGTGATATTGGATTATTCAGGATTTTTTAAAATTTTATTTTAAAGTGAATAAAACCAAACAAAATAAAACAGAATAAAGCCAATCAAAACAAAACAGTGAAAGCGATACAGAACTTCAAAACAGGATAATAGGAAATCAACCATTGCTAACATAATGCCTCTTGTTATCTTCAAAATTGTTTCCCATATCATCAGACAAAATAAAATCAAACAAAACAACAAAATAAAACCAACCAAAAAAATATTGAATAAAACAAAATGATAAAATGGAACAAAATAAAATAGTAAGAACAATATTGGATTTCAAAAACAAGACAGAAGAAAATACCCCATAATTGCTATATTGCACATTGTTATCCTCTAAATAGATGCTCAGACTACCAGTTTTAGGCCTGCAAAGTCAGTCAAACAATGTAAGCATTAAGTTGTTTTAGTACCTCAGTTGCTGTCAGTGTTCCTCTGAATCAGCTGGTTGCTTACAGGGGTGGGGTGGGGGGCTCGGCTCTTCTTGTCTCTCAGCCCGCACGCCGGCTGGCTGATGGGAAGAATGCTTCCTGTTTCTCCTCCTGGCCCACAGGTTCTTTTGTGTCTTCTTGTTTCAGCTTTGGTAATTCATATGTATCTAAGAATCTATCCATTTCTTCTGGATTTTCCATTTTGTTAGAGTACAGTTTCTCAAAGTAGTTACCAAAGATCTTCCAGATTTTGGCAGAATCTGTTGAGATTTTGCCTTTTTTCATTTCTAATTGCATAGATCTGTGTATTTTCTTCCCTTATTTTGGTAAGACTGACTAAGGGTTGGTCTCTTGTTATATTTTCAAAGAACCAACTCTTTGATTCATAAATTTTTTGTATTGACTTTTAGTCTCAGTTTCATTAATTGAGGCTAAATTCTGCTCTGACCTTTATAATTTCCTTCCTCAAACTAGTTTTGGATCTAGATTACTTTTGTTTCTCTAGGACACTGAAGTGCATCATTAGGCTATTTATTTGAGCTTGAGCTATTCTTTCGCTGTGAGCTATAAATTTTCCTCTTTGGAGGACTGGGGAATGTAGCTTAGTGGTGCAGTGCCTGCCTAGCAAGTGCAAGGCTCTGAGTTCGATTCCTGGTACAAATAAGCTCCTTTAAAAAAATGTTCTTCTTTGGACTGCTTTTGTTGCTTCCTAGAGGTTCTAGTGTGTCATACAATTATTGTTGTTTGATTGTAGGAACTGTCTAATTTCTTCTTTAATTTCATCAGTGATCTATTGATTATTCAAGAAGATATTACTTAATTTCTATGCACTTGCATTGTTTCAGTGTTTGTTTGTTTGCCATTGACTTCTATTTTCATTGCATTATGATCTAATAATATGCATGAGATAATCTGGATTCTTTTGCATTTACTTAAGGATGCTTTATGGGCTAGCATGTGATCTGTTTTGGAGAATGTCCTATGTGCTGCTGAGAAGAATGTGTCTTCTATTGTTGTTGGATAGAACACTGTGTAGATATTTATTAAGTCCATTTGTTTGAAGGTTGGTTCATCTCATTTATTGATTTTTTTGTCTAATTGATCTGTCCATTTGTGACATCAGGCTATTGAGACCCCTCATTATAATTGTATTGGTGTTTACCTGACTTTTCATGTTCATTAATGTTTGTTTTATGAGGTTGAGTGTGCTGGTGTTTGGTGCATATATGTTTATAACTGTTATCTCTTCCTGTTGGATTGTTCCTTAACTGATATGTTGTCATCTTTTTTGTTTCTTCTGATCAGTTTTGGTTTGAAATCCACTTTGTCTGAAATTAGGATAGCTGTTCCCACTTTTTTTCTGGGTTCCTGTTATGTGGAATATTATTTTCCATCCTTTGATTTTTAATCTGTGAATTTCTTTTTAATTAAATGTGTTTTTTATATACTGCATATTGTTGGGTTTTGTTTCTTCATCTATTCTGCCAATCTCTGTCTTTTGACTGGGAAATCGAGACCATTCATATTGAGAGTTATTACTGAAAGATTTTTTTTTTCGAGACAGGGTCTTGCTATGTGGTTCAGGCTACTTTGTAGCAATCTTCCTGCCTCAGCCTCCTGAGTGCTGGGATTACAGGCATGCACACCATGCCTGGCCAAAAGATACTGACTTATTTCTGTCAACACATTGTTTTCCTGTTGTTGATTTCCTTTTTTTTTCTTCTCCTTAGTGGCTCACTCCATTATGTATATTAATTCTTTCTGATTTATTGGCATTGTCAGCTTCATTGTCTCTTTCTAGGATATCTTTAAGAATTTTTTGTAATGCTGGTTTAGTGGTCATGAATTTCTTGAGGTGCTCCTTATCGTGAAAATACCTTATTTCTCTGTCAATTTTGAAGAAAAGTTTTGTGGGATACATAAGTTGAGGTTGTAATTTGTTATCCCACAGGCCTTGAAGCACTTCACTCCAAGCCCTCCTGGCCTTTAAGGTTGTGTTGAGAAATCTGCCATTATTCTAATGGGTTTGCCCTTGCATGTGACTCATTACCTTCCTCTAACATTTTCTCTAAAACTTTTCCTCTGTGATGGACTTCTGGAACTTTGAGTATAATGTAGCATGGAAAAGTTCTTTTTTGGTCATGGCTATTTGGGATTCTATATACCTCACTTATCTGTATTTTATCTCTGTTTCTATATTTGAGGACTTTTGTGCCATTCCTTTTTTTTTTTTTTTTTTTGAGACAGGGTCTCATTGTGTAGTCTAGGATGGTCTTGAACTCACTGTGTAGTCCAGGCTGGCCTCAAACTCATGGCAATCCTCCTGCCTTAGCCTCCCAGTGCTAGAATTACAGATGCGCATCATCGTACCTGATGTCTGTCATTCTGTGAGTAGGTTTTTATGCCATTTGTGTTGTCTTCTGATTTTTCTCTTATTTTAATTATTTTAAGATTCTTCTTTGCAACATCTACCACTTGTTGGATCCTTTTTTTTTTTTTTTTTTTTGGTTTTTGTGAGACAGGGTCTCACTATGCATTTCAGGTTGGCCTTGAACTCACTTTGTAGCCCAGGCTGGCCTCAAACTCACAGGGATCCTCCTGCCTCAGCCTCCCAAGTATTGGGATTACAGGCATGCACCGCTGCACCCAACTGGATCCATTTTGCACGTTCTCTTGTTGTTTTTAGAATGTCTTTGAGTAGTTGATGTTGGAAGGCATTGCTGTGTTCTGGTTAGGAAATTGTGTTCTCATACTGGTCATTTCTGCTACCCATACATACTTTCAATATAATTTTTAATATCCTGGATTTCTGAATGAACCATTTTTATAGACTAATTCTATGCTAAACTGCTCACTCATGTTTTGTATTATTTCGTTTAGCTCATACAGCTTTATATTGTTGTCTTCTGAAAGCTCCTGGGTCACTTGGTTTTTACTCCCAGTATCTGTTTAGCTATTTCCTCTGTGATCCTGTTGAGTACCTCTTTGATCTGTTTTTTACCCCCTGTTATCCTTTCAAGTAGTTTGGATGAGTGACGTAAGCTATTTTCTCCCCTCAGATTTCCCTGGATTGGCTTTGCGGGAGTTTGGGACACTGGGAGACATTTTTTTTTTGCCTTGTTGTCTCATGTTTCTATTGTTTTATGCTGAGGTTTGGGAAACCTATATTGTAGAGATCTCTTTAGTTAGTTGCTTTTCAGTGATATACTTTGGGCATGGCTAACTATAGTCCTTTACCTCAGCCCTAAGATCTGACCACCCAGTTAATTTGGGAGGGGAGAATGAAGCATACTTGGTGCAACACTGAGCTCTCTGGGAATGTACTCTAGTATTATTAGTGTCGCAAAGGTAACATGAGTGTTTCCAACGGAAAAAAATCAATTAATAGCAATAATTATGCCATCCTGGTAATATCAAGTAAATCAGCTACAGTAGTACAATCCAAGATGAACTGGATATTAACATACCATAAGAAACTAATTATGCACCACTTTTAACCCTAGAGAAGAAATCCACAGTTATTGTGAAAAAAACATTAAGACAACCCAGGTATTGACTTATGATGGTGAATATGTACCTAATGCAAATGCTATATCTCTGCTAATGGTATGAAAGAATTCAAAATGATTTTATAGAATTATCTAAAGATCAATAAAGCTTTATGGTAATATTAAAGACTTAGGGGATTGGGAGCAGTGAGATATGAGGAAATTTTGCAACCTTAAACTACATGATATGAGAAATGATATGGGGAGTAAAAATAAAAGAGAAAAAGGGAGAGAAATTTAATGGGAGAAGATGAAAAAATAAAGAAAAACAGAAGAAAGAGGTAACAAGCAAGGAGAAAGGACGAAGAAAAAATCTTTAAACCCCAATAAACTGAAGGAGAAAGGAGGAAAATAAAGAAGGAAACAAAAACTAAACAAAACAACCCCAAACAATAAATGCTCAAAAGAAAAAATAAACAGTAAAGAGAAAGAAAAAAGAACTTTCTCTATGATTTTGAATGTGTTGTTTTTCTCCTGGGTCTATAATTTTGGGGTAGTGTCCAAGTTAAGATGTGTCTCTGCTCATCCTGGTAGGTAAGGCAGTCAGGCCCAGATCTATGCTGATGCAGTCATCAGCAGGCAGTAGGATTAAGGTGAGAGCATCAGTGTCATGATTTTCAAATCCAGAGCAATTCAGGCTGAGCCTGGCCTCTAGTCATGGGGGTGGGGCCTATGTCATTTATTTTAAATCTCTTGAGGGTTCTCTTTCCAGCCTGCACCCTGCCTGCAGCTGTCTCCCAAGGCTGTCTCTCACCCTGTCACTGTGGAATCAGAGCACAGGGAACCTTGAAGTGAAGCTGACACACAGCTGCTCTGAGTCTCAGGTTCAAACAATCAACTCTTCTTAGAATGGCATCCGACCAAACACTCTCCCCACGGGTGTGGAGGGCAAGGACAATGTCCTGGGAGAGAAGATAAGCCCCAGAGAGTCAGCGGTTCTGTAGATGGAAGACACCCACATGCACGGAAGCCATATTCACCCCCAGCCAACTCTCCACTGTGAATTCTGCACCCTGGCCATGGCCATCTGCTAACTCCACGTCTACTTTGCATTTTGATTCCCCTTGGCATAGAGCACAAAGTGCTGACCAACTGACTGAGCTAATCGTGGGCAAGGACAATGTCCTGGGAGAGAAGATAAGTCCCAGAGAGTTAGCAGCTCCAGGGAAAAATAATGGACTAGGTCAGCAGTGCTAGCCCTAAGAAAAGCCCCCAGCTATTGTAAACTACAAAAACAGCATTGGGTTTTATCTGAAAGCTACTCCTTCATTGCAGGCTAGAGTTGGAGCAATCCAGTGCAGCACTGGTCATACTGGAGGGGGTTTAATACTGAGCCACAGGACAAGTACAGAACAACTTCACTTCAGGGCCTCCAGTGTTATCCTACCACAGTGACTAGGTGAGAGAGAGAGAGAGCCTCAGTAAACAATTATGGAGAGCACAGGCTAGATATAGGGCCCCAAGAAGTTCAAGCTCAGACCAGGCAGGACACGGGGACCTGCCCTCTGTGGTAAGAAGCCAGGTCTGGTGAGTGTAGCTTTCAGAAGCAGCTGGATCTGAAAATGCTGGCATTTGGCCAGGGAGAACCAAGAAGGAAGGTCTCTGCCCCCTCTGCATGAGCCAGCCGGTGTGCAGGCCAGGGAGAACCAGGGAGGAAGCTACACCAGTCCCCTTGAGCTGGTGCACAGGCCAGCAAGAGAAGAAAACTGCGCCCCCCCCCCCGCCCCCCGCATAAGCAACTGACTGATTTGGAGGAACTATACTGTTTGATTGACTCTGCAAGCCCAATAGTCTGAGCAACTATTTAGAGGATAACAATACACAATATAGTAACTATTATAGATTTCCTAATGTCTTATCACTGTTTTGTTTTATTTCTTTGAAAAAAAAAAAAGAAAATGCTGGCATTACTCCAGGGGTCTGCTTAAACCCCTGTGTGTTGCCTACATCCAGCAGAGGCCAGTGGTATGATTGCTTCCCCATCCATCAGGGTGAGCAAGGACACATCGCAGCTTAAACAGTGGCCACAGCCTGGGGTCTACAGACAGAGACCTTGGTAGTGAGGTGGGGGGCACCTCTCAAATCCACAGGCCATACAGCCAGTGGAGAAAACTGTGACATGCTGGATTCCAACACTACAGATCCTGAAAGAAACCACACATCCAAAAACACAGAAGAAAGTATTTTACCTCATTTTTTCTTTCTCCTTTAATTTTTTATTTCATTTTTTTCTCTGTATTTTCTTTTTTTCTTCTTGCTGTTTCTTGTTATTTTTCTATTACTTTTATCTAATTCTATTAATTTCCTTTTACTGCTTAATAGAATCCCTTATCTCATGTTCTCTCCTCATTTTCTATTGATTAATTTTTAAAATTTTACATTTTTAATTCTCCCATTTGCTGTTCCTTCTATCTTTAATAGTATAACCATTAACTTTATTAATCTTTAGGTAGGTAGTTAATTGCCGTTGAATGCTTTTCTATTGTTAGTGGAGATGCAGTTATTGCATTTAGTAGATATTTAGTGGCTACATAGTGTTTATAACTATAGTTTTCTATGGTTAAGGCTGGTGCATTGCTGGTTCTTAGGATTTGTCAATATTGAGTTTATCTTTGTAGCTATTATTATTGATGATTTTATTGGTATTGTCAGAATGGCAGAGTTGTTGCTATTAATAGTTTTTCTCTGTTTGCCAATATCTGACTTGACTTGGTGTCATTCACAATATTGTGGCCCATTCTTGAAGAACTGGGTGCTAGATCAATTATACTGTAGCTTCTCCTCCCAGATTAATGGAGGTAGTTGGATCTTGGGACAGAGCCAAAGGTCTATAGTTAGCCATGCCCAGAATGCATCACTGAAAAGCAGACACTAAGAGATCTCCATACTAGCAACAAATCTTTCCACTATGATCAACTTGCAAACCTCAATGTACCTGTGTGCATGCGTGTGCATGTGCATGGGCATGCGTGTGAACGCGCACACACACACACAGAATAGAAACATGAAAACATGAGGTAACCTGTTTATCCCTGCCTCCAAAGACAAAGCACGCCTTCCCGTAAACCAGGCTCCACCCTGGGGATCGGGAGGAGATTCAGCAAGAGCACAAAGCATGCTTCCCACGAGCCAGCCGGTACATGGGCTGGGAAAGCAGAAGAGCATCCCCCAACCCCCATAAGCAACTGGTTGACTCATAGGACTCAGGGTGAGATGATAGCAACTGAAGCGAAAGGAATAGCCTGATGCTCGTGTTGTTTGATTGACTTTGCAGGCCCGGGGCTGGTGGTCTGGGTATCTATTTGGATGGCGGTGTACACTGTGGCAACTGTGGGGATTTCCTTCTGTCTTGTTTTTGAAATCCAATGTTTTCTTCCGTTTTATTGTTTTGTTTTATTCCTGTATCTGGTAACCTGAGCAACTATTCTGAAGATAATGATATGCAGTGTGATAACCATTGTTAAATTCCTATCATCTTGTTTCGAAAACCTGTTTAGCTATTGGTTTTTGTTTGTTTTGTCATTTTGCTTTTGTTGTTGTTTTTTAGGTTTGTTTGCATCTTGATTTTTCTGTTTTTCCTTTTAAAATAAAAAAATGTACAGTAGATACTGTGATAATCTTGAAGCTTTTATAGATAAATGGAGGTAACTTGAAACTATACTCATAACTGGAATAAATCAGACTGGCCAGGGATTTATCCCAGCGGTTCAAGCGCTTGCCTGATAAGTGTGAGGTTGTGAGTTCTATCCTTGTTACCAAAATAAATAAATAAATAAATAAGACTCACATTTTTAAATATCGTATTGTCTCCCTAGCATAAAAAATAAATAATAATAGAAAAACTGAAAGAGCAATAAGATCCAAAATGTACAATAGATATTGTAATAATGCAAGGGAAAGAAAGGGCTCAAAAGGAGAGAACAACTGGGATAGGGGAAAGGAGAAATGGAAGAAAGGAAAAGATTATATGTATGTAGGTTTACACATATAACTGTATGTATGTATATGTGTGCAAGATAACTATACTGCTTGCTCTCTGTTCATCAAAAAGAACAATTTGTTCTGTCATTGTTTGATTCTTTGATCATTTTTTATGCCTAGATCTTATAACCTGAACAACTATTTCTAGGATAACAATATGGAATGTATTAACTAGTGTTGATTTTTTTTTTTCAGCACCAGGGATTTGAACTCACAACCTCACACTTGCCAGGCAGGCACTTAGGCCACTGAGTCAAATCCCCAGCCCTTGTCTTTTTGAGACAGGGTCTCACTATGCTGTTCAGACTGGCCTTGAGTTCACTTTGTAGCCCAGGCTGGTCTCGAACTCACAACAATCCTCCTGTGTCAGCCTCCCAAGTGCTGGGATTACAGGCATGTCCCACCAGGCCCAGCTTAGTGCTGATTTCTTACTGTTGTTTTTTTTTAATTCTGTATTATTTCTATCCTTTTTTCTGTTTTGCTCTCTAAAATAAAAAAAAAACTATGAATTGGGAAGAAACTGTTCAAAAGAAAAGATAAGCTGTGATAGGGGAAAGGAAGACTAGGTAAAAGAAAAAAATATATGTATGTACAAGATAGTTAAGGTAGTTATACAGCTAGCTTCTGTTTGTTCCTTGAAAAGAAAGTTTTGTGCTAATATTGTTTAGACAAGATATCATGCCTATGTTCTGTACTCTGAATAACTACTACAAGACACCAATCTGCAATGTATCAAGTATTGTAACTGTCCTACTAAACTGTTTTGAAACTTGCTTTCATTGTTTGTTTATCTGATTTTCTCTTTAAAATATAATTTTTAAAAAATGCCCCTAAAGGAGGAGGAGCTAAAGATGGCGGAACAGTAAGCAGCAGAGTAAACAGTCTCTCTGAGAGAAACAGTTCAGATGCTGGAATATCACATCATGGAAAGGACAAGAAGGAAGGAACTGGGTCCCCTGAACCAAGGAAGAATCTAAAATATGACTTGAAGCCCACAAAGAGAATAAAAAGAATTTAAACGAACAAGAAGGTGGTGGCTGGCAGCGCCTCAGCCTGGAGCAGGATTCACCCCGCCAGAAGACCTGCTGAGCCTGGAGACGCGCGCGGTCGCGGTTGTGGTGATGGTCGCAGCTGCGGTTGACCCCGGAGGTCTCTGCGGAGAGGCGCGGGAGTGAAGGAGAGCTGCAGGCGTGGAGATCTGTGCTGGCACTGGGTGAGTCTTTGGAATTCCACTCCACCCCCACCCCATGGGAGAGAGTGGTTGGCCTGGCTCCATCTTGGAGTCAGGCAGGTTGCGCCCTCTTGGGGCCAAGACTGCTAACTACTGGCATCAGCGCCAGGTTGTGGGCAGACCCGCGGAAGTTGCCTGAAGGAAGCCAGGAAAAAAAAAAAACAGTCATTTGAGAGCTCCAGGTTGTGGGCGGACCCGTGGAAGCTGATTGGTGGGAGATCAGCTCCCACGCGCGTTTCAGACAATATCACTAAACAGCTTAGATTCCCAGGGCCTGACCAGGTCTGCTCCTGTGCAAACCCCAGGTGGCTTGGTCCCCAGCTCAGTGCAGAGACACAGGCACCCAACATCGGATATACATAGCCAGCACTGGCTAGAAAAGACAAACAGCCTAGCTTCAGAGAAGTTGTGGCCAGTGCTGGGGTGCCTGGGACCACACTACTCAGGGGTAGAAGAAATCAAGAATATGCCAAGATGAAGAGGGAGAGGGCAATCTCTGGCATCCAACCCAAGCGGTGCAATTCCACAAAAGGAAAACTTGGAGATCGAGAATTGCACACCTGAAATGTCTGAAGTGCTCCCAACTGAAGTGAAGAAACAACTTCAGGAAGCTAGAAGAGAAATTAGAACAGAAATTCTATCCCAGGTAAAAGAAGAAATGAAAACCATAATAAAAGAAATACTAAGCATCTTTAAAGAAGACACAGATAAAAAATTAGAGAAGCATAGGAAAATGAGGGAAACCATGAATGAACAACATAAGAGAGACTTAGAATGCATGAAACAGATTCAAAGAGATATCCAGAATATTAAACATTCATTCGAAAGCTGGCAAGTTGACATGAGGGAAACTAAAGAAAGACTTTCAAAGCTTGAAGACAGGGTTGCAGCCTATGATCGTGAAAGGAAAGATCT
>RJWT010043343.1:0-11971 GCA_004365215.1 Cuniculus paca
TTGTTTTATTCTTATTAATTTTTTTCTTTACTCAATATTCTATTTTGATTGGTTTTATTCTGTTTTGTTTTGGTCTGATTTTGCTATAACTGATGGAATGGAAAACTACTGTGAAGATAACAACATACACTATAGTAGCCATTGTTGTTTTCCCATTACCCTGCTTTGATATTCTGTACCAATTTCACTGCTGTGTTTTTACTGAATTTATTGTTTTATTTTGTTGGGTTTTACTATCTTTAAAATAAAAAATTTTTAAAAAAGTATAAAATACATGAATCAAAAGATTTCCAAACATGAGCAGTGAAGAATGGTGATTTCTTTTTTTTTTCAACTTTTTTTTATTGTAAAGAGAATAAAACCCAATAATACAAAACAGAATAAAGCCAATCAAAACAAAGCAGTGAAAGTGGTACAGGACTTCAAAACAGGACAATAGCTTATCAACAATGGCTACCATGATATATCTTGTTATCTTCACAATAGTTGTCCATTTCCTCAGACATAGTAAAATCAAATAAAACAAAACAATAAAACCCATCAAAACAGAGCATTGAATAAAATAAAACAGTAAATCGAAACAAAACAAAACAGTGAGAACAATATTGGATTTCAAAAACAAGACAGAAGGAAATCCCCCGTATTTGCTATATTGCGTACTGTCAATAGATGCTCAGACTACTGGCCTTAGTCCTGCAAAGTCAGTCCAACAATACCAGCATTTAGTTGCTTTTGTTCCTCAGTTGCTATCAACTCAGTGTATCCTCCAAACCAGCCCGTTGCTTACAGGGTTGGGGCAGGGTGGGGGGGGTGTTTCTTGATTGTTTGCCTGCATACTGGTCGGCTCACGGGAAAGGAGACCTGGCTTTTCTTTTCCTGGGCCCCGCCTGGTTTGCGAGGCCTACAGGAAGCTCGAACTAGATTCTTGATGTGCTTGTCCCAGACCTAGCATGGCCTCTGCTGACTCACGGGAAAAGTGAACTGGCTTCTTTCTTCCTGGGCCCCACATGGTTTGCAGAATGATGGTTTCTGAGATAGCAAGAAAAGAAGGGAAGTGCTATAATTTTCCTAGTTGACCACGTACAGTACATCCAGTGTGTAGCAGAAGGGAGAACATAGGGTGAGACTCAGGAGTTCAGGGAGGCCAAGGAAATTTGTCTGCGTGAGGGTCTCAGGTGTAAAAGGTCTGCCTCTGTTCCTTACACGCACATCTGGATGCAAGGAAACTATCCAGAGGTAGGGAGAGAACCACTTGAAAGTATCGAAAGTCACAATTCCCAGAGCCAGAGTGCAAAGCCTCATAATTTATGAAACATCAGAGTATTAGGAAGAGTTATGCATTGGTAGTGGACAAAATTATCTCTAGTTTATAAATCCAGCTCTGTTCCTGCCGAGTGAAACTAAGCTCAAAATATTAAAAGCAATAGAAAAATATATATCACCTGAAAGAATAAAATATACATCTGTATATTTTATTAGAATTTAGTATACCTGCAAAGAAACAATAACATACAATTTATAGTAAGAATAAAAGTTAACTAAAACAAGAGAAATGACACCAGTGATAGATTTAGTAGAGAAGAACATAAGTTTTTATTATAACTGCAGTCTAAATATTGACTGAACCAGAGGAAAGATTCAGCATGTTAAAGGGAGACACTGAAAATACAAACGCGCACAAATGGAAGTTCAGAAGGGAAAGCAATGGGAAGTGCGCCTGAAGGTATTAAAGTGGATTAGACACTGATGACAGTAAGATCAGTGAACTTGAAAACAACATTGAAATTACATAAAAAGAAACATGGAAAGTAGATTAAAAAGAGAAAAACGACTTTTTTCAGTGAGTATGATTTGTATGATTAGTATGATTTGAAGTGCCCTAATACGTGATTGGTGTCCTTGAACATGGAAAGCACAGTACGAAAACGCAATATTTGAAGAAATAAGGAATGAAATAGTTCCAAAAGATGAGTATTATGTGTTCACAATTTGCAGTGTTTGGCAAACCCCAAGTTAAAAGTCTTGAAGAAAGTAACCTCAAGGAAAATCATAGTCAGATTACTTAAAACGAGTATACAAGCGAAAATCTTGAAATATCAAGAGAAAGAAAAGCACCTTACACAGATGGGACTGCAGAGGGGAGAAACACTAGGCAGCACAGTGCAAGCGGTGCCTGTGAGAGTGTAACAAAGGGGCCTCTAAAAGAATCACAAAACCCAAAAATCCACTGTCAATCCGAATTCTGTATCCATCAAAAGTATCTTTCAGAAACAAAAGTTATTTTGCAATAAGGAGGGTTGTTGCTGCATGAAAGTAAAATTAAAGAAGAAAAACTGTAGACATTAAAATCCTCATCAGATAGCTAAGTTTTATATATTTTAACCAATATCTCCTTTTTCCCCACTCTCTAACCCTAGTCAGCTCCTGTTCTACTCTCTCAAAGGGGTTTTCAACTCATAAATGGGTTCTAGTGTCATTGTACTGTTACGCTGTATCTTATCTGAGAATGTATTACCAAAGACATAATGACGGCCATAAAAAACCTAATGGACTCAAGCATCAGATTCACTTTATGTAACGTTGCAAATTCAATACTACATTTTGAAATTTTATTTTATTCTTGTCTTCATGAGTAGCCTGGAACAGATTGTTTTTGTTTAAATACCAAGTTTATTTTTAATGACAATTGAACATTTAATCAGTAATATGTTCACTGAAGTTAAATATTGAATCAACTATAAAGTTGAGTGTGATTGTCAGGAAAAATTTATCTCATTTGATTTTAATGCTATCATTTGCTTTTAACTAAAATCAAATATATAGATGTGTACTAAAAGTAATCAAAGCTTACATATACTAAATAATAAGCACACATTTTCTTAAATCCATAAAATTATTCAGTTCTTAGAAACTGTTTAATTATGTGTACTTGTATTTCCTGCATCTCTGCTCTGAAAATATATCTACATCTACATAATACTTCACTCAGTAATATTTCTTGAATTCCCAATCTTGTTTCATATTTCTTATATTTGATATAGAATAGGAATAGTATTTGATTTAAAAGAATAATGTATCATCCTAATTTTCTTAGGAAAAATACAAGAGTGCTATTTTTGACATGTATATATTTAATGTAGTTCAGTTAGTATTTATATATGTTCAGAATAGAATGGATTAGAAAGGTATGACTGATAAAATTTTAAATTACTCCCCCTCACCCCCGACCCCTGTAAACAATCAGCTGATTCAGAGGAACACAGACTGAGTTGATAGCAATTGAGGTACAAAAATAACTTAATGCTTGTATTGTTTGATCAACGTTGTAGGCCAGTAGTCTGAGCATCTATTTAGAGGATAACAATATGCAATACAGCAACTATGGAAGATTTTCTTCTGTCTTGTTCTTGAAATCCAATATTGTTTTCACTGTTTTGTTTTGCTCCATTTTATTGTTTTGTTTTGTTCAGTGTTTTGTTTTGATTGCTTTTATTCTGTTCTGTTTTGTTTGATTTTATTATGTCTGATGCTATGGGTAGCAGTTTTGAAGATAACAAGTGACATTATGGTAGCAATTGTTGATTTCCTATTATCCTGTTTTGAAGTCCTGTATCATTTTCACTGTTTTGTTTTGATTGGCTTTATTCTGTTTTATTTTGTTTGGTTCTGTTCTTTAAAATAAAATAAAATAAAATAAATTTTAAATTACTTATATTCTTCATAGCACCATTTAAAAGACATTCTTAGCTTTTCTCTGAGAGGAATAAAAATGTTTTTGTAATGTACAGTGCGATGTTGAATACTAACATTGATAATAAGTAGGTTTTTTTTATACAATAAGCACTTGGGATTTTTGTGTGCCCGATGCATTAATAGTTATACTTCAGTCTTCCTCACTGTTAAAAATTCAACAGCAGTGACCCAAACCAAGGCATTATCAGTGTTTAGAGATCCAAGTGCAAGGGAACATGCTTTAATTGCTTAGTAGTAATTTTGTGATATACGATTGAGCAATTCTCAAACCTATAACCAGGGCAAATATTTCTGGTAGAAGAAAAGGAAAAAGGCAATCTTATAGACCATAATTATCTTAAAACTGTATAACTAAAAGACAAGTAAAGGATAAAAAGCCCCATCAGCTGCTTGGGATATATTATGCTACCACCCAGCAATTTGCCCATCAGCCTCTGCAGGCAGACTCGCGCCTGTTGTAGTCACAGCTCCTTCAGGAAGCCAGGCTCAAGACACTGCGCTGAAAACTTACACCCCACGGGCAATCCTGGAGCACAGTACACATGATGTCGTTACAGTTTTAAGGTAACATATGACAAGTATTTTTATTTAGTGTTTCTCTCTAAAGGGATTTGCTTGATCACTGAAATGAAGTAATGAGTATTCTCCAAGAAAACTTTGTGTGGAATGTTTTCTAAAATAGTAAAAATTGCATTTGAATGGTAACATGTTTAAATATTTATCAGTAGACAGATTTTATTATGAAATAAAAAAAGATATACACATAAACATTTCTTTAGAATTTGAAAATGCTGATTTCATATCCTTTTAATAGTTTTGAGTAACGTGCATTAATAGTTATAGATTCAGAGAAAATAATAATTTTGAGATGTAAGTTAAAGACATGAATGTTATACCCAGGTCAGTTTTAAAACTTTATTTGAATATTTGCTAGTGACGACATGCCAGGTAAAATTCTTGCAGGACAAAGTGTTTACCAAGATTCACTGCAAAGGGGTTGTTCTTGAGTTGCTGCAATGAAGCGTTTTAAGTTATCCGTTATATACGACATGCGCTGTCCAGCTTCAACCAAAATTAATGCAGAGTGGGAAGCTAGGGTGTTTGAAACAAGTAGAAATGTTGTTCTGTTTGGTTGGTTGGTAGGTTTTGTTTCCGGCCTTGCCAGGGATCAAAACCGGAACCTTGTGCGTGCTAGGCGCGCGCTGTCCCCTGCTGCATCGCCAGCGCCTAAACCTTGCGTTCTTTAGGTGTAGTCAGGGTCAGGGGGGCGCTGCCGGGGAGCAGGAACCAGTTCAGCGTTTCCTGGAGGCTGACAGCCTGTCACGTGGTGTAGCTTCACGTGTGATATTAGTTTAAGCTTAAAATTAATTGAAGTAGCACCTCCCGTGTTTAATATATAGGAAATCTTTCCTAATTGAAAATACTCATTTTTCAATAGCCCATAAGTCACAGAATAAGTAAAAGTTCTTTAAAAATAAGCTATATCATATTTGATGAGCTACCATAACAAGATATTTAGTAATGAAGTGATATAATAAAATGTGAGCACTGAGATGAACATTTTAGAATTCTTCTTCATGAACTTCAAGGCCTGTTAGTAAACATTATCATATCTTAATAATTTGAAAGAATTATTTTGTACCCCAAAATACTAGACTTTAACCCAAATATTGAACTCATTGGTAAGGTCTGATCATTGTTTTATATCTTTTGTTTTGATTCAAAATTCAAAATATTATTTGATTTAGAATTAGGGGAAGTGGTATTATTTACTAAACAATTTAAAATTTGAATTACTATTACAGAGTCCTTTTGTCAATTCAGTATTAAAATTTTAAAGTCTATTTACCATCCATGTGTTTCTCACTGACCATAGAACAAAACTTAAACATCTCAATCCAATAAGTGGTCAGCCCTCTGTTCTTACTATAATGTAATACAGTCTTGTCTTTTTGAATGAAAAAAATACAAAAATATCACAGTCCTACCCTTGCTTTTATTGTTCTGCCAGAAAGGGGATGACTATAAGAAAGAAGTTAAAAAACAATCAATAATTGGCTGAATATACTACTGAACATTTTTATTTCATTCATCTCCAAAAGTGTGGTCTTATAATGATTCAAAACCAAAACAATGTCATATGGTAAATAAAAATTTTCTAACTTTTCATTGTACCACTTTGCAAGTCTTAACGCATGTTCCATACCTTATAAACAATATTTTTCCATACATTTTCACTTCTAGAATACATAGCATTTATTGTATTATGTTAAAACTGTTCTAACACTGTCTGTATGTTTTCCATAGTATAAATACAAATATTAGGAGAGCCCTTTGAATGCAGAGATATAATCAGAATATGTCCTGATTTCTTTGTCAGTGTTTTATTGGTTCAGGAAATTATCAGGTCATCTCTACACATTTCGGTGCTCCCTACTCTGAGTGGTAGTTGAGCCAGAAATTTGCTGTTTGAACTCCAGGTTTTGCTCTTTTTCTCCTCCCTGGCTACTATGAGAGCTTATTTAAAATTCTAAATTCTCTCCTGGCAGCCACAGAGCTTCTTTGGCAAACTAAAAAGACAGGGGGAAAAAAAAAAACCACAACCAAACCATGCAAAAGCTCAGTACTGCTTCAAGTGACCTACATTTGTAACCAGCTTGGAAGGATGGCATGTGCCTGATTTCCCAGTAAGGAAACGCAGGGAAAGATTCAAATATACCCATATGTATGTAAAGAAGAATAAATCTATTCCCTTCCTCTCACTAGCTAGCTAGTTGGAACCATTGCCCCTGTAAAGTTAAACACACATTTGACACTGGTGGTGCATCAGCCAACAAAGGAAAAAAAATTTGCATGCGAAAGATACCTAAGTCATATAGCAAAAATGTCCTCCCCTGTGATAGGCTGTTCATCGTCACAGGGTACATTTGAGCTTAGATTTTAATTGCTGTGTTACTTTGTCATGGGCTGGAAGACTTGTGCCAGTCACTTAACCTTGTGTTTTAAGATATGGGTAATAATTTTCCTGGCTACCATAGACCTGAGTTCTAAATTAAAAATGAAATATTTGGAGTTTTGCTTTCTAAATCTTAAAGCACTAATTCCAGCTTTAAATTCACTTTTAAACATTTTATTTGTTTTTTTTCCTTTTAGAAATTTTATTTGTAATGCATAGTTGTAATATATAAAAAGATAGTTGTAATGCATAGTTATTATGCTCAAAAGAAATATTAGTCTTAGAACTGTCACACAGCATTTATCCTTCTTGAAAAGAAAAGTCAAAAATACAGTTCATTTTCTGTTGAATACTTTGCATTTTTTCCAAAGAAAAGGTATTCAGTTCTTTGGGCTGGGCTAAATGACTTTACACTAGAGCCATTAGAGCTAGTGTGTCAGCCCCACTCATGAACACTGTGTCCCACTTAATGAAGGAGACACCCCGCTCCTTGCCCAGGGTCAGAGACTCGATGGGTGGTGGAGGCTGTGAAGTGCCGGACTGGGGTTGTGTTTTCCCCTGAGATTTTGTTTTTTGTTGATCAGATATTGACAGGAGGTCACAGACAGTGATAGTAGCTCATCATGTCTGTCTTTTCAAACCGCGACATTTCAGTGGAATCAGAAGCCTTAGAAGTGTGCTCGTGGTTTATCGCTATACTCATCCTGCAGTTTGACTGTGCGTCCAGAAGTCCATGCTAGATTTCCACAACAGGGCAGGTAGTATGAAACTGAAGACTTCAGTTGGAAGTAAGAAATAAATCTGAGACCGGAGATGAAGCTTCCTGTACAGTGTTTTGTTTTTAAACAAGTCATAATATCAGGCTGCTCTAGAATTAAAGAAAACTTGTTCCCCAAATGCCTCAACTTTTCAATGATCAAAGAGCAAAAATTCACTTTTGTTTTGCCAACATCAGCTTTCCACAGAAAATAAGTCTTCAAATTTAATAAAAATAAAGTGGTATGCGGTCTTGTGTGGTGTCCAGAGCACCCTAAGCATTTTCGCTGGTGACTTTTTCCATAAGCTGGATTTGCCATGCAGAACAGAGGGTTGAAAACAAAACAATCACTCAGCAGTTCTTCCTGAGCTAAGAGTGGGACGGCGCTGCCCCCTTACCGAAGGCGAGGCCGCACTCCATCCCTAACTGGAAAGAGCGCTTTACCCGATCTGTAGAAATTTGCTTTCCAGAAATAAAGACTCCTGACCTCTGTTTTGGAAATAATGATGGTAGTAAGGATCATTGTCATGCCTTAACTTCTAGTCAGATAATTACACCTACAAATGTTTTAGTCATATCAGGTTTTTAGAAATTATTTTAGTTCACACTGTAAGGACACTTAATACTTAAAGGAATTTCATAGGGAAGCTTTTGCACACAAAAGACTCTTGCTATAATTTAAATAATTGTTATATAAATTGTTTGCTTTTTATCTTTTAAAAACGTTAATATAAGCGGGGCCTCGTGGCGCACGCCTGTAATCCCAGCACTTGGGAGGCTGAGACAGGAGGATTGTTGCAAATTCGTGACCAACCTGGGCTACAAAGTGAGCTCAAGGCTAGTCTAGTAAGACTCTGTCTCAAAAAGACAAGGGCCAGGAATTTAGTTCAGTGGCCTAAGTGCCTGCCTGGCAGGCACAAGGTTACGAGTTCTATCCCTGGTGCCACAAAAAAAAAAAAAAAAAATTTAATATATACTCCTATAGTAAACATTTACTAGAGAAATTATTTTGCATGCTTTTACTAACTAAACATGCAAATACCAATAATCAAGTGGAAAGTCAGCCCACTTTTTAAATCATTTAACAAAATGTACTTTAATCAAAATTTTTGTTTATTATAAGAACCATGTGTATGTATGCATGTGTAGACACATTTATGTATATATGCACATATATATGTAGGACATACACATAATAAGCAAATACGCAGAAGTCTACATATTTTTAACAATGGTAGTCACCTAATTAGGAGCTCTCTTCATCTTAAATATACAATTATTTGCAGGGTATTACCTTCTATTATTCCTCTAGTAGGAGCTGTATTGATGTGTATTATACCTAGAGTCAGGTTAAACATTGACAGTATACAGTATATGAACGTCACTATGTAAGGAAAACTGCCAAGGAATACTACAGTTTTACTGGTTACAAATATCAATAGATATCAACAATTCATCCTTCTCTCTTAAGTAAAAGCATAGAATGTAGGAGAATTCCTAGAATTAATATATACTACATATGAATTATTCTTAGCAACCTGACAGTTCTGAGTTTCTGTACATATGAGAACATAATATGGATGCTAAGACTCTAAGAATGCCAGGAAATTCTGCACATTTCCCTTTAAGCTCCTTCTCAGTCAGTGCTACCCACAATTGCTATTAAATCGTGGGCTGCTGTGGTCAAGACCTGACAACTCTCTCTGGTGTCAGGGAACATTCATAAACCTGGAGAAGTAAACAGGGCTGCCTGTTCCTCATTGTCTTAACCACACTACTAGAATAGGGTTGAGATCAAGGATTAATTATGTATGTATTTAAATTGCTTTTAGGTCTTTCTGTGATTGTTACTTTTTAAACTGTGATGGATTAAAATATATTTTTAGACAATTAAATTAAGAATTTTGTTTAAATGATGATAGTGTGATTTTTATTTTCTCTTTAGCGTGATCCATTCTCCTCGTTTCTGAATACTTGGTGCAGAACTGCCTTTCATTCTTTACCTATCTTCTCTCTTTTGTCTTAACAAAGAAAAGGAAAAGAGAGGACCTGGTCTTCTCCGCACACTCTCAACTTACATGGTGAAAGGAAATGTGGTAAGGGCCAGGAGGAAAGTATCAAGCACTGTTCTTTCCTGGCTGGTTTCCTTCCCTAGTTTCCTATTTTCAGATTCATGTAATTGCGGACTTGCGGAGTAAAAGCCATCACTTTTGTCAATAACTGTTCTTAGTTTTATTAAAACAGCATTTGTATAACAATGTGAAAGTGGTCATCCTTTTTGTAATAAAAGTATTTTTGGCTTTATATCCAAGACAAAAAATTGCACTAAGATGTTTTCTAATCTGTAGTACAGTTAGTTTAAAATGTGCATGGAAATATAACTTACTTAAAAAAATAAGTTAATTTGCTAGCAGTTAATCTTAAAATCATTTAATGCTGCATCAACTATACTACCTGACCTAAGTTCGTGCAGTTGTGTGACATTTTTCTGAATGATTTTTAACAACCGAAGTCAACCCTCCCTTATATTTTTAAGTATTTTAACAGAAGATATTGTGAATAACATACCTTTTTTTATTTTAAAGAGAAAAAAAACAAGAAAAATAATACAGAATTTTAAAACAAGATAGAAGAGTGTAACAATGGTTAATACGTTGCGTATTGTTGTCTTCAAAGTAGTTGTTCATATTAGGAGATATAGGCACGAAAAATTAAACAATATAAGTACAAACCTTTTCAATGAACTAATAGAAATTAGTAGTACCTTTAATATGTTGATATTCAGATTTCTAGAGTATTTTTAAAATTATGGTAAACAAGGAATATCATTTTTGAATTATTTTCTTTTCAATTTTCAATAAATAAAAATGGCCAAAACAACCCCAAAAAATCAACAAAGTAACATAGTCACTGATACATTATAATATACTTACCGATACACGGATAATGCTTAAGTAGCATTAATTATACAGTTACCAAAACCTGCAAGGATCAAAAGATTTTATTTTTAAGAAGGATTTCTCCTGCCGCATGGATTATGTTGCTACATAATAGCTCAGTAGTACTTCTGCCCAATTGTAAAATAGCTTAGAGAGGAGTATGATGCCCATCGCTGGTGTAATGCATTGGTAATTAAGAGGGTGTGAGGGTAAGCTTCATTAACTGCTGAGGGATTGTGTCTTGGGTTTTATTATGCCCTGGAGAACATAAAAAGTGAGAAGGTCAAACTGTTGGAATCAGATTTTGCTTGTGCATCTGCCAAAACAAAGACCACGAAATAATACAGCAGTAAGCACAGAAAGGCATGAATTGAAAAGAGAAGAAATACATTTTCAGCATCTTATGAATAAGGAAAAATGTTTCTGGTGAGAAATAAATACACTTGAACGCTGGAGTATATTTTGGCATTAGATGTTTGTAATCGTTTTGTTTCATATAGGGTTTTTAAATGAAAAACTTATTTTTGCTCAAAGACAGTACCATTCTTTGTTAATTTCCTAACCTTTTTCACTGAAGAGATTTTATTTGTCTTTTATATCAAACTTGTGAAGTCTGCTTTTAATTTTTATTTATTCCTGACCCTTGCTGGAGAATTGCAGGCACTACACTGCCGAACAGAACCAAGTTTTGAGTCTCTTCAGGAAGGAGGTGGTGCACCAATGCAGTGTGTGCTTTGGGGCTAGGTCAAAAACCAAAGCCTGGGGTCTCCGGAAGTGTGAGAGATGATGACCCTTGTCTGTGATCGATCCTTAAAGAGCTACCAGCATTGTGTTGAGAAAAAGATTCTATCAAGACACAGTTTTTATTTGCTTTACGACAAGACAGTTTGACAAGCGGTGTGGCACTGTAGCGGGCACTGTCTCGGGCAGCGTCAGCGAGTCGTAGCACCGTAGGGAATCTTGCCGTACTTCTCATTTTTGCGGCTTCCAAATGGGATGCTGCCCTGGATGCACACCCCTGCTTCTCTGCCCTCGCTCACCCAGTGGCGCCCCACCTGTTTGCGGCAGCACTCCCCATGCCGTGGCGTCTTACCGCTTCTTACCTGGGGAGCCGAGCGGCTCACACCGCGTGAATTCCAGCGTGCAGACTGCAGTCCGAGACCCGGGCGCAGCGATTCCAGTTCAGGTGAGGGGTCTTTCGGGCTGGCAGCCCGCTTTCTTCTCGGAAGGACCCTAACGCGACCTGCCCGCCCGAGGCCCCACTTCCGACCTCACGTACTACTTCCACAAGACCCTGGCTCCCCATGCCGTCTCTTTGGGGATTGGGCCTCACCCGTGAATGTGGGAACGACACCAACATCCGGTCTGTAACAGTTGTCAAGAATGACCAGGTGACTAAGACACCGACCCTGCCTTTCAGGAAAGATCTGCTGGTGCCGTAATTGAGAAGAAGGCGAGCTTAGCTACGTGAAGATAACGGAGGGGTTTTGTGTTTGACATTAAGTGGAGATTTCTAAAGCTCTTCTGGGAAGGGTGCTGGAAAGCCTGCAATGATAAGTCACGTGA
>RJWT010043344.1:0-11977 GCA_004365215.1 Cuniculus paca
TGTGCTTGAATATAAATAAAAACCTTGACACTTTGGTTCAGGGAGTTATATAACAGCAGCTAGACTTTGAGGCAGTAATAGAGGGAAGTAACATTCTGTATGAAAAATAATTAAATAAAATATTGTTGGAAAATATTTCTCTTAGTTCAGTTCCCTAGAGATTTCTTTAAAGCTCTTTCTATATACTAGATTTAATTTAATCTAGTATAAATTTAATTCTTTGATAATAAATTATTATGCACATTATCAGTTATGTTCTAGTACCTAAGCACATTCTCAACAGAAAAATATTAAAATCATATAAGATTTTTTCATATTTATTAAAAGAAATAATTACTAAAAACTCCTTGTAAATGTGTGAATTTTAAAACTTGATTTAGCCTATTCAATACAATGAATATATTCTAACATTTTTAAGTAAGTTGAAAAAACCATTTACAATACAATTATATCATAAGTATTTTGCAATATAACAAGATTATTCTAGGATTCCTCTGATCCACTAAAGCAAAACATTTTCCTTCTCATTTTGGGAAGATAATGTGATCTTCTCACATGGTTTTCATTCAACAGCATCAAAGACATGAAGAGACCATTAGAGTCCAAAGTATAATTTCTTGAGTTTCCAATATGAAAAGGAATTAGAGATGACTGTACTCATATGACATCGTGAATATATTTCCTTTGGAATGACTCAGCAGTCAGTAGAAAATGAACCATGATTCAGGAAAACAAAGGGGCTGAAACAAATTAGAATGTCATCTGAGTAACAGTAAAATTGAAATTGTAGAGAAGGAAGACAAATTCTAATGGCAGACATCATAGAAGAAAAACTCTGGACCAATATCTAAAACTTGGGAAATGCCATTTACTGAGTCAGACAAATCTGTGTGTCAGAATATGAGTGATGCTTTGAATAATTAAAGGAAAATTCCAGAGACCAAGCTTCAATGACAAGACGCCCTGTAACAAACATAGAAAGGAGGGAAAGCAAAACAGTCATTTTACTTTAAAAAAAAAAACTTGTCTTTAATATTTATCCATAAATACTGCATTTAGTTTTTTTAGACAATGCTTACTATTCAAGTGTTTAAAATAGTAAAATTATGACACTACTCTTGTTATCATGATTCAGCTTCACATTGTCCCTTCAGAATAGTTACATCAGTAATAGTCACCTTGATAGAAGTCACATAGCAACTTCTGGGTTCAAAATACCTTCCCAAGCCTGTAGCATATTCTTTCGAGTTCCTTGAGTAGTGACAAAATTTCTTTGGAAGGTGTGTTTAATCTTTTAAAACGACTATGTAAAAGTAATTTATAACTTAAAACTACTATAGAAAAGATATTTTTTCTTTATTTCCTTTCTCATCTGTGCCCTGCCTATTCAAATAGCTTATCTAGATTATTTCAAACCTGACTACCCTATAGTGCTTTGAAATATGTTCTTGCTTGAAATGTACCTGGTGGGATGGGAGATCATCTGGCATTACTCATAAAAACTCCCCTAGAAGTTTTTTCGTATTGCCACTACTGAGAAAAACAAGACAGACAATCTTTCACCTATTGCTTCAAGAAAGTTACATGGAAGAATAGGAAAACAACACAATATTCTTGGAATTTCTTCCTATCTTTGTGCTTGGAAAGTCTGTGTCCATAAGGCAAGCTAAAGGTTCAAAGAGGGGACTCTTGCCTCTGTATTAGGGAAAGGTGGGAAAATGAGATATCAGGAAAAGAGGGCTAGGAAAAAATAACATCAAGAAAATGTGTTTATAGTTAAAGGACAACGTAAGTAGTATTGATCCAGCAGTAGGAAGCTGAATGATAACTTCAGTCAGCCTCAGTATAGAATCCAGGCTCCACATAAATGATTGTCCATAGGCTCCACCAGGAACTGTGCTAGCTGGCTTATCTCAGTGCATCTCTTGTTAACTTTCCTTAATCTCACCACACTTCTGGATACTATTGGCTAAGATAAGACCAGGTTATATTTAGAAAGATTGGGTCTGCCATTTTTCTTTCAAACTAAACATTTTAACTTCTACTTTGTATACTTCAGTGAATGTAATGTAATCATCTTATCTTACAGAATGGTTTAGATCAAATATTTAAAATGAGGGCCCAATGAAAATATGTATTGCAATTTTAGGGGTACATGAAATTTTTCTGTTTGTTTCTATATTTAAAATATATAGCCAATAAAATACTTTATGATTATTTAGTGTTTATACTGCAATAGATTACTGAGAAGCATTCCTAAGTTACACAACAAAATAAGCCCTGAACCCATTCTTTAACATATAAAATTTTTCCCATTTGGGAACTGAATTTTATGCCATCTGGCTCCAACACCAGAGCTTGTAATGTCAGGCAGTGCTTGGGAAAAACAGCTGCATACAGATCACTCTGAAACCCTCATAAAAATATATGGAACTATCACTTTTTTCTTTTTAGAAATGTTTTATGGGATCCCCCATAGTATCTTTTGCTAGTCTTGCTGTAAAAATAATGCTTATGGTGATTGAATATACTTTCAGTAAATAGCTTCTGTGGTTTTCAAATGACTGTTTTTCTTCTACAGTTAATCACCTGGTAGGACAGAAATGATGGCAAACAGATTTCACTGCCTTAAACAATATTTGTTATAGAAAGACTTTTGCCCTGAAGCATCTTACTCAAAAATTCATTTCCTGGTCACTGCTTTGTAGCCACTGCCTTATTATTTCTCTTTCTCTCTCTCTCTCTCTCTTTCTCTCTGAATTGGTTCTTTTTTTTATTCCTGGTTTGGTCTCTCTCTACATGCTCCTGAAATGACATCACAGTCTTTTAAAGTCACACTGACTCAATAACATTCCCAATTTTTGTTTGAGGCTAACCAGGTTCAAATATTCATTTTTTGGTGATTCATATTCTTATTCCTGATTCATAAGAGAGTTTAGAAATATTTCAGTAGGGTAAAGATTCATGTGAATCTATGCAGATCAACTTAACTGTGTGAATTTTGAAAGAAAATCTATCCTGAGCAGCCTAAGAAATGTGTTACATAGGTAGAAATTGATAACTCTCTTTAATTATTGACTACATGGAAATTCAATAATCAATTTTAATAGATTTATATGTGAAACTGTGTATAGAAATATATACTTTTTTTTAATCTGGCCTTGTTCCCTAACATAAAGATCCTAAAACCATGTGATAAAGAATTCTAGGGCAATTTTTTGTTCTAATATTTGGTCTTTGATCCCAGGTACTTAAACAGTCTTTATAGTTTCCTGAGTGATGGGAGTATTGCACCTAGAGCTTTGAAATACCTTAGAATTTCCTATGTGATAAGTTCATCCTTGTTATAATGAAGCAACCCATCCTGGGCTCCTGGATGGCCTCAGGAAGAGCAATAGTCTGATTGCCAAAGGAGCTACTGATATATTAAAAGACGTTTGAAACTTTCAACCCTACCCAGACCTCTGTAGAAGTAGTAAGAGGCTCAGAGTTGAGTTTATCACTGCCTTAGTTATTTTTTCTCATTGCTAAGGCAAAATGCCTGACACCCAAAGTTAAAGGGGGAAAGGTTTATTTAGGTCACAATTTGTGGAGATTTTATTCTGCAATCTGCTGGCTCCAAGGCAGAGTGGCATACAGCAGAGGGGCAACTATTCATGGCAGCAGAAGACAGCAAAAGCAACAAGAGCAGAAGGGAGGAGCAAGCCTGTTTTTCTCCCTTATATTGTATGTCATCTACCTGCCCTACAGTGGGTACAGCACTTACATCCTAATCACAGCACTAAACAATGGACCAATCGATGAATTTAAAGAAAGGATTATGAGAACCCCAACTTCTAGCCAGTTGGTCTGAAGTATGGTTACCATTTGGGACTTGCAATTGAAGTCTGAAGAGGGCAGTTTTTGGGGAGCAAGACCTCAACTTGTGCGATGTGATGCTCTCTCAGGTAGATAGTATCAGAACTGAGTTAAATTATTGGACACCAGTTGATGCTTGCTGGTATGCAGGGAAAAGAAAACAGATCTGTTGGCAGTAATGTTGAGTGCGTATGAAAGTGGGAAAAACACTGATTTTTTTCTATCTCTTGCAAAAGTTTATTTGACTCTCATATCTTCTTATAAATTCTGATACTACTAGTACAACAATAACTACATAACTTTAAATATTTTTTTATTTTATATACAATAGATTAAATGCCTTCAGTGAAGGACAGAAAATGAGTTTTAATACAATATTTCCAAAAGAAAACCATACATCAATCAAGTGAAATATAAAATTAATTATAGTTTCCCGAAAGTTAATTTGTCCTGGTGAAAGCGTTAATGGGCAGCAACAATAAATGGACAGAAAATATGACTCGTAAATCTAATTCTTGTACTGCTAATCTTTTGATTATTATTCTTTTATTTGGTACAAAAACTGCCCTGTAAATATGTGCTCAAAACAAGTTATAGCAAAAAAGTAATGGGAAATTCTTTTACTATTACTGTTACCCCCAAAGTTGAGAAATTTCACAGTAATTTCATAGACCAGCTGATTTTGGTCTTGGCTCCTTCTATACATGACTCAGCTACAAAAATCAGGACCTTATCTTCAACAATTTTTTTTCTCATCAAGCAATATGGACCTCTTCTGCTTTTTATGAATTTATTCAAAATAGTAGAACAATCTTAAACAATTGAAAATATAAATATTTATTACTTCAAAGAATATGTACATATATATAATGATACCATAATGTATCCAGCAGGATTGGGTCCAGGCCAGTGGTGACCTCTGAAAATGGAAGAATCTTGGCCACTATCACATTGTTGTTGCTATTACAGCATCATTTAAGTTTCAACATCCTACCTTCAGATACAACAAAGAGATGACTCTGTAGTGGTGTCCCAGAAACTCTCATTATTGTATGTCTTCCGCAAAACAATAGGGCTATACTAAACAGAGTCCCTTGTCACATATTCATTTGTGGGGCACATTTGCTCTTTCAGTCTGTAGGTAGAAAAGAAAGGCTGTAAGGCTACAGATGGACTGATCTTCATAGGGTAGGGAAGTGAAGGATTAGCCACTGGCATTTACTATATTGTTTGAGTCACAAATGAACTTGAGAAGAAGTTAGAATTAATATGAACCGGACAGTTTAGAGGAGACTAGATCTCTGTTCTTAATATTTTCTGATAAAGATTTAAAAGAGGACTTGAGAACCTGATGGATTTCCCAAATTCCAAAATTACAATCTTTGATGAGGTAAAAGAGTATTTTTTATCATTACAGCAATTTTTAAAATTTTTCATCATAACATTTTACAGTGACAAATAACAAATATTTGCATGTCTGTGTTTGAATTGTGTATGTCCAAATCATTATCATACTTTCAGCTATTAATACTTTAAAAAGTTTTTCATTTCACTGTACTCTTGCCAGCCCTGTTTGCTGGAGTGGGAGCTGACCTTGCCTTATTGTTCTTCCAGTGTGAGTGCTTAATATGTGTTTTCAGTGATATCTTATGGATATTGAAAACAAGTGTATTCTTTGTTTATCAGATACAAAAATAGCTAAGGTGCATGTGTATGACATGTCAATGTTATTACTAACATTTTTTGTAGCCTTAGAAAATGCACAGAAAACACATAGTTCTCTCACAGTGCCACTCACATAAAAAATGCTTGGTGTTAGCTATCATTTGTATCTAATTTGAAATACCTATAATTGTAATTTGTCTTTGTACTCATCAGAATATTATTTTACAAATTTTGAGGCTGTTGTAACATGCCTAAAGATTTGAGATTTTTAGTAGACATTCTTTTCAGATTTTAAAAATTGCCTTTGTTTCATATAATTTTTTAGTACTTAATTCTATTTCCTTGGCTATTAATTAAATATTTCCAAACTTTAAAAGAACAGTATGCTAGTTACTGACAAATATTTTAATATAAAATAAATGTCAGACTTTAGGAGCCGGCTGTGTTTATTACAACACAATCAACGTTATCTTATTTAGTCATAAAATAATCCTTTGTGAAAGCAACACAATGCCAATTATCAATCTGCTGGCAAGTCAGTGTTCCAGGGTCCAAAGTTTACTTTCGGCAGGGGGAAGAGTGAGTATTTTCCTAGAATGTGTTTCCAAGCTGTACTTAAGAATAATGACTGTTACTTTCTTTAACACTTCAAGATTAAGCAGCATCTACTAAAAATAGAGGTGTGAATAAAGGCTAGTTATTAAAAGAATATATAGTGTGTGACTGGAAGTAGTCTGAGTTGGTAGGCTGACACTTTCTATCACCAAGAAGGATACTGGCAAGTATACTGTGAAACGTACAAATGAGCTTTAGTTTCCATTTCAACTTTAGCATCTTACTTCTTATGTAAGTTCTATCCTCTAAGGCTATCAAATAATGGTGTATAACCAGTAAAGAGTTCTTACTAAGACTAGCACTCATGAAATTCAAATACTTTTCTGTAGTTAATAAAAGAAAATACAGCTACAAAAACAAAGTTCAATTGTAATACTTCTGCATATCTTAATAGTCGGTTAAGGTTAACTGATCCCCATAAATTTGCATTTTTCTTTAACCTTCTGCACAGATCGCAGATAGTGGTGTATTCAAATTATTATCAGTTAATGTTGCTGTAACCACTAGGTGTGTAACCAGTCACACTGGTTGATGATAATTTGGATATGTCATTGTCTGTGAATACAGAATGCAGTTAAATAAAGTTCCCATGGGAAAGGGCATTGCTTAATTAGTGATTAGGTAATGCATGATCTTGTGACCTACTTTAATTGTTCCAGAAATATTTTAAATTTGTAAAGTACCTTCTGTTTTTCCACTGTAACATTTTATTTTCACAAAACCCTACTCTCTAAGTAGACTGTGAAGTATGCAAGGCATGTGGTAAAACTTAATGCATAGTGAGCAGGCTGAGGCCTCAGATTTATTTAAACTTTCATATTTCTTAGTTTTATAGTCATAATCAAACTCAAGTCATAATAAATCAACTTGTAAAAATGAAACAGGATGACAGTCAATACTATATATCTATATATGCATGACAGTCATTATTACATATATACTACATCTAGATACTATATGCTATACTATACACTATATACTATATGCATATATATATATATATAACTATGTAACGCATTCTTGTTCTTCTCATGTTTTTTATGGATTTCTCTATAAAACTTGAACTAGTTATGAATTCCAAGACTGCCTGGCAGCTTGCTAAATCAGAATGTGTTCTGTCCACTCACATTTCTCCACAAGTAAGTCTTATGACTTAATTTTGAAGAAGGACAAATAAGTAAAATTTTGATCTCACGTAAGAGACACATTCTGCAACCCAATTTTTTCTATCAATATAGGTGATCTCTTCATATAGTGATTTAGTGTTCCAAAAAAGCCATTACCGATCCAAGTTGAAATCTAGTGTCAATTGGGCTCTAGGTCATAATTTTCTTTGAAGATAAGTTTATTGTTAGTTTTGGAAATGAAAATTTCCACAATGACTCCAACTTATTTTGATTTCTCACTAATAAATTCCAATGTCCAATGTTGTCTCCAACACTTATTTAGCACTTAAGGTGTGGCAATGCATTTTGTGAGCTATATTTTCACATGTAGCTCGTCATTCTCTAGATGAATCCTAAGCCTAGTCAGGGGAACTCTTGCCTCTCTTGTTCGTAATAGCTCAGGAGTCTGACCAGCAGGCTTCAATTAATACTCTCTGTTATTAATGATGAGATTATAAGGCAATTATTATGACACTGTTCATTGTGAATTTTCTGCGGAATTACCCTTAAGCCATTTATATACACACGAGGTGAACTTCTAACTTTCTAGTAAGAAAGTTAGAAGGAAACACAACAGTGCCATCTAAATGTGTGAAACACAGTTTTTTAAATAAACACATGAAAGCACTGTATTGAACTCATTATTACTAAAAGAGTCAGTAAAATGTTACAACTTACTGAAAGAAGAAGCCAAAGAGCAAAGACAGATAAGGAAGGAATTGCTGCAGTGAATCTACAAGTGGACACGTGACTGTGCTCTTCAACAGGGCAGGGGAAAATCAGCTGACCCTTCACAAGCCAGAATCTCTTTGCATAACAAGATTATTTGCCCTGCTATGAACTTATCATCAGTTGCAGCATTTCTCTAATCAATACTTGGAAATCTGTAGTAAAGCAGTTTTCAACCTAACTCTTATCTCAACAGACCGCAGATAAGAGAGCCAAAGACAAAGACATGCAGCGCCGTGGCATTGATTATGTGAGCCCAGAGAGATGGGTATTCTAGTGAGAGTGTCCCGTCATCCTCGGGTTTATTCCAACGTCTTTTTTATGGTTGGTTGGTTGTTTGTTTTGTTTTGTTTTTGAGACAGGGTCTTACTATGTAGTCTAAGCTGGTCTTGAATCCTATATTTAGCCCAGGCTGGCCTTAAACTCATGGCAATCCTCCTGTCTCAGCCTCCCAATGCTGTACAAAGCCTTAAATCATACATTGCACTTGCTAAAACCTAATCTGCTGATGATGTTGTCATCATTTTTTTTAAATAACAGATCTATAAAACAAAATAGATCAACTAGAAAGTAATGGTTTATAATGAATAATTATTCACATTAAAATATCACCTATCTTAACTCTATAGTAATTGTTTAGCAAATGGGAATGGTGAAATAGATTATCTTTTTTATATTTACTACTTATTTTAAAATTTTAAACAGTGTTTTAGATTTTCTTGTTAGTGTATGTTTTCAATACGTACTAATTATGTTTGTTTTGGGAATTGATTCACATATATATATATATATATATATATATAATCTCATCTTCATCATTTTAACCCCCTTTCTCACCTCCTAAGTATCCCTCTCTTCCCCTTCCCCATCTATGCTTTTCATCCAAAAGTTTATTTCCCTGTTTGCTATCCTGTCTCCTTTATTTTGTTCTTTATGTTTAAGGTTTCTCATACAACAGAAATCATGATATTTAATCTTCATTTTACTTAATATTAAAATACTTAAAATTTGTGGCACTGGATATTGAACCCAGCATCCTCACATTGAGCTACATTCTCAGAACTTTTTTCCAATTTTTTATTTAGAGACAGGGTCTCCTTAAGATGCTAAGTTGCCCGGGCTGGGCTGTAACTTGTGGTCTTCCTTCCTCAGCCTCCCAGAATACTAGCGAAACAAAACTTGTCTTCCGTTCTTAAATCTTTGCCCAATCCCAACGAATATATTTTGCTTTGTATACGGCAATGAAATACAGAGAAAAATACATTTGAAAAGAGATCAACTCTTCCTGAAATGTCTCAGCAGTAGTTCTCCATGTTTGAGGAAAGTTGTGCAGGAATACAAAAATAACATTTGCCACAAACTACACTAAATTAATCAGAATGAATCCTTTTCTCGTACTTCATTTTAACCTAGTGATTGAATTTGCCAGCACAATTCAGCAGAAGTTCTACAGATTCACTGAATTCTTGTGCAGTTTAAAATCTTCGCTGCTTCTGGTCATAGCATGAAAATGCTACTGCTTACCACCTGCCAAATTTTATGAGGATGATATGAAGATTATAGAATTTCCAGAAATACCTTGAACATAAGAAAAGATGTCTTTCAAATCACAAATTTTGTCTTCAATGAAAAAAACTAAAAGAATAATATAGCCTATGATTGACTAACATGTGAGCTAATTGGTCAATAAATATAACATATTTTAGAAATTTTAACATTTAGCAAACATAATTTTTGTCATTGTATTAACTTGCTCCTAGGTGGTTATCTTTGTAAATAGAACTACAGAATTCAGTTTAATCCTTTTATGGAGTTTCTAGGGAACAGAGCATTTATCTTTTCATTTGCATTAGAGCAGGATAAGAGCTGCTTATGACCCAGAGGCAGAATGGGGCACCTTTGTACATATTGACAGAATCTGTTTCTGCATCTGCAATCTAGATCATATGTAATACACGAAGTTAGAAGTAAAGATAGTTAAAATAGTACATCACTCTTGGAATATTTAACTTGTATATTTACCATTTTCCTAGTGACATAATTTCTTCTAGAAAAACATTTAATAAATGCCATCCCAAGATAATTCTAAGGCTCACAAGCCAGCAAATCAACTCATATAATGTGCCTAGAATCTGCTAAGTATTAATGCAATATCAGAAGAAAAAATATAATTCTGAAGCTCTACCGGAAAGTTCTAAAAGCTTTCCCAAAGGTCCATTTAACTTAAATGTTTTTGGAACATGAGCATATGGTCCCATAGAAAAGTGCTTGAAAAATGGAATAAAACCCCTACAGTTCAAAATTACAGTACAAAAGTAGGGGCAAAGTAACTAGAATCAAAAAAATTTTGAGCCATTTAAATCTTTTCTCATTCATGAGTTTATGAATTGCTTGTATCTGACACTAACATTGATCTCTATCTGAGGTATTTGTACTTCTTTGCCTTCTTTTTTCCAACTTGAAATTGCTGTAAGGATTTCACACATACTATCATACTTGCATACATATACACACATATCACATACAACAACATACATATTGTATATGCACATATGCATAAACATACACATACACTGATGCAACAACCTACTCATAACCACAAACATGCCCTGACCAATACATATATATCTATGCATAATTATCTTTGTAACATATGCATGCACAATTACATATGCAATCACATCTATGTACATAATCATATATACATGGCATCATGCACTTAAACACATATACATATAATCACATAACCAGGGCCATAATCATTCACAATCCACATTGCATCTTCCTAACAAGACTATGAGTTTCTGTCCCACGACTGTCATGCTCATTTTTCAAATGGAAAAATGAGACACAGAGAGTGGTGATTCAAAAAACAGTTTGTAAGTAATGAAGCCTGTTTTTGAAATATAAACAAATTGACTTGAGTCCTTATTTTTCATCAAAATGCTATATGCAATTGCACCAAAATTTTCTTTAGTACTTATTCTAGTAATGCATTCCCTATGTTTATCATATAATTACACATTGTCTGTAGTCTCTTTTTCACAATGTCTTTGGTCTCAAAACATTATCTCCGTGATGGCTGCCTCCATTTTTATAATTTCCTTTGTAGTACATATTTCTTTAAACTGTTAAAGTATATTTATTCATTATTATAAATTCTTATTATAAATGAATCATAGTCTCTAAATGAGCTACATCTTTTTTATCCTTCCCATTCCAGGCTACTCACCCCTAAATTCCTAAAAGTATTCAAACATACAATGTCTGTAAATTGGGCTCCTACCTATCTATTGTAAATTAGGCCTGTTCTTGTCTTCCAATGCTATTAATTCACAAGTTCTACAGACTTCCAACCCCAAGACTACATAAATATCCCGAGTCTCATGGTACAAAGCACATCACACTTTAGGTACTGTTAGTCCTTTCTGAGTAGGTACTTCCTTGATTCTGTGTAATAAATGTGGTTATTCCTCCCATTGATGCATCTAAAGTATTTTTCAGTAAGGAAAGTCATGAACTTACCCATCAGGGTTTTAGGGGAAGTTGAGGTCCCCATTTCCTCTTTGGGGGACCTGTAAGGACCATTGACACTTTACTCAAGTACAAAAATATCTAAGCAAATAATACGTATTGTTTTCTCAAAGGTCTCATATTCAACTTGAATGCTTGAATTCTTCAGCTAAGTGAACTGAGCAAGACTAACTAGAAAAACTATAGTAGTCACTGTAATATAAGTATGTACAGTATTTAAGTTATCAGACTCATATACAGTAAACTAATTAAAGTTGTAATTTAACATAATTCTAGTAATTTTGGCTTTTTTAAATTCTGAAGATTTTTTGACCATTATATGTAAATGATACAGGTTTTTTTTTCAGAACAATAAATACAAAAGATTCGGAAATATAGTTTCTTATCAAATTATTTCAGAAAAAGAAAAT
>RJWT010043345.1:0-11978 GCA_004365215.1 Cuniculus paca
AAAAAAGTTAAGAAAAAAGTATTAAAGAAGCAATCAATGTAAACTCCATTATCTCATGATTTAAGGTATCGCTTATACACAGTATATTTTAGGCCAAAATAGATCTTGAACTGGGTAGAAATATTTATTTGTGTAGGAAAAATTTCACTTTGTTCTTCCCTTTCATTAGTAACCTTCTCAAAAATTATCATATTCTGAAAGAAAATTCTATTAGTAGCTCACTGTCTCTGAACATTAATCATATTAATTCATACATAACTTCTGCCTGTCTTACTTAAATATTACAAACTTTTATTCCTACATGTTATCTCAATATTGTAGAACTAATTTATTAATTTATTTTGCAATAAACTAAGAGGCATAGTACCACATTTTTTTTTTGAGGTAAGATATAGTCAAAAGATCAGCTTTCTATGTTAAATAGACTTAGATAAACATTTATAATATTTCAGAAAAATAACCAAGTTCTGTTTTGTCAGCATAGACACATTAACTTAACACCTATTGTAAGCTAGGTACTCTTCTGGCCCCTTTCAAAATTCATTCTCAATTAATTCATTTAAGAAATGTTGAGTTCCTATCCTTATTTTACCCTAGAAGAAATAGAATCAGAAAAGTTAACTTGTCCAAATGAATGCAGGTCTGAAAAAGTACAAATGCAAAGTTAATAAGACATTATTTCTCAATCAGGTAGAGCAGATGCTCTAAGTTTTTCCAGAAGATTCCCCTTATCAGCCTACTGCACCTATCCCTTACTCACTACCCATGGCTCACACTAGGCCTCTTCTCAAAAAATTCCCTCCACTGGCATTAGCAGATTTGGTCAAAGACACCCACAAAGGCCTGTGTCCTTCCTGCACAGGGGTAGCATTTGGCTGATAACTGACTGATGCCAAGCCCTTTTGCTTCTGGAAAGAATGATCTCTATGGTACAATGTACACAGCAGACCTCTGCAGGATAAGGCTGACCTGTACTCTCTTGATATCTGTCCCATCCTACCTCCTTTGCTTGCTTTTTTCTAAGAATCCTGCCTCACATGGAAATTTTTTTTTCAATCTCCACTGCTAACAAACTTCACCTAATACAGTGGGTTCCAAGAACGTTTTAGATAACAGATTAGAGGGACAGTATTCTAAAATTGAATTTCTCACTAACTGGATGGCAATTACCAATATATCACTATTCATAGGAATTCATTTGATAGTACATGACATAATTAAGCAAAACAATTTCTGAGGGTTTCATTTGTGGTATGTGAGAGAGCTTATAGGTTAAACTTGCACTAGCTTACACAGTATCTTTAGTACTTGAGAGGCATGGGGAAATAATACTGAAAAATTAGTGTACAATTGAGTGATTTTTGCTGAGAGACTTATCTCTGCACTGGAGAGAGGTTGCACTGCACAGCCTCTAGTTAATTAATCAACAATTTAAAACAAAGTGTAGGAGTATATTAGCTGCTTTCCTGTCTCTGAAGCACAATACTTTAACTTTTAAAAGGAGAGATTTATTTGGGCTCACATTTTCAATTCTCGGCCAAGTAATTCTAAGACAAAAAGGGCATAGTGAAAGGGTATAATCAGAGAACAGTTGCTCATCCCAAGTCAGCCAGGAAGCAGAGGATGGTGGGGGAGCCAGGGAAAGAGATATGCCTTACTAGCTCAACCCCTAGTGAACTACCTCCAACAAGGTCCCATCTCCTAATGAAAGTCAGCTATGAATGTATCAGTGTATTAACCCACTGATGATTATAGCACCCATATGATCCAATCACCCCATTACTCAGTCATGTTGGGAGAACATCTAGATCTAAACCATAACAAAAAATCAGAGGGCCTTAGTGAAAACTGAATGCTTGATCATGGGACATCATGTTACCTGTGCTGCCCATCATGCATTGGTATTATCTGAACCACCAAGTCATAAAGTTGGATGTGCAAAGCAATGGTCCATCATTAAATAGAAGTAGTATACACATGCTTGAAACTTAGCAGGTCTGGAGGGCATTAGGAAGTTATGTGAAGAAATTGACCTTGGCAACCCACTTGGGACACCTTCTGTCTCTCTCTCAGACAGAAGCTTTCTTTCTTTCAATAAATTTGTCCTGCTCATAAAAAAAAAGGAAGTTGACCAAATGCCCATGGTTTCTTCCACTTCTATATTACCTTCTGTACTCCAGCACACACCTATGTATTCATGAGGTATACCATATGATCAACTGATAGAGAAAGAGGAGACTGGGGGCTTGATTTACAGGTGGATCTCTGTGCTATGAGTACACCACATAAAATATACAGCTGCATCACTACAGCCCTTTTCCAGGACATTCCTGTAGTACAGTGGTGAGGGAAAATCTTCACAGTAGGCAAAACTTCAGACATTTTATGTGGAAGAAAAAATGGCCCGCTGTGAGAATATAGGCTGTAGCCAATAGTCTGGCCAGATGATCAAGGACTTGGAAGGAACTTGACTTGAAAATTGGTAACAAAGATATTTGCAGAAGAGGTATACAGACAAATCTCTCCATATAGGCAAAGTTTGTGAAGATATCTATGTCACATGTAAATGGTCACCAAAAAATGACCTCAATAGAAAAGGATTTTAATAATCAAGTGGATAGCATGACCCATTCTGTTATAACAATCATTTTTTTGTTGTTTAGCTACCCCATCAGTGACCACTGGGTTCATGAATAAAGTAGACTTGAGAGCAGAGATAGAAGCTAGGAATAGGCTCAGAAACATGGACTTCCACTCACCAACATCTGACTACAACCACTGATGAATACTCAACACATCATCAGCAGAGACCATTGCTAAGTTCCAGCTATGGTATCAATTCCTGGGTGATCAGCCTACAATCTTGTGATGGGTTGATTGTATTGTATCATTTCTATTATGGAAAGGACAGTACTTTGTCCTTACTGGTACAGACATCTTTTGATATTTTGGTATGAGTTTGTCTTCCTGCAAGTATGAAGCACATTCCTCTTTGTCGTAGCTATGCTTCTGATAGAGGAACACATTCCATGGCTAAAGCAGTGAAGTGATGGATTCATATTCATGGAATTCATTGGTCTTATCACGTTCTTCATCGTGTAGAGGCAGTTAGATTGTTAAACATGTGGAATGCCCTTTTGAAGATGTAGTAGCATCAGCTAAATGGCAATGTCTTATATGGCTAAGGCAAAATTCTTTCAAAAGTGGACTATGCTTTGAATCAGAGTCCACTTTATGGTATTGTGTCTCTCATAGCTAGGATTCATGAGTTCAGTAATCAAGGAGTTGTTGTGTGAATGGTACTACTCACCATTGCCTCTACTGGTCCACTAGCAAAACTTTGCTTCCTGTTCATGTGACCTTGTGCTCTGCTGCTCCAGAGGTCCTAGTTCTGAAGGAGGAAAGTTTTCACCATGGAACACAGTAATAATTCCATTGACTAAGAAGCTAAGACTTCCATCTGTTCATTTGAGGCTTTTCATATCTCTAAGTAAAGAAGCTAAAACAGGTGTCATTATTTTAGCAGGAATGAATGATTCAAACTATGAAGGGAAAATTAGATTATTACTTCACATTGGGGGGAAAAGAGTATACTTGGAGTTCAAGGGATTCCTTAGCATACCACTTTCTGTTAATTGCCCTGTTATTAAGGTGAATGGAAAACTACAACAACCCAATCCAGAGAGGTTGACAACTGGCCCAAAATCTTTAGGCATGAAGGTATGGGTCACTCTACTAAGAAAAGAACCAAGATAAGCTGAGATGTTGCTGAAATCCAAAGAAATAGATAATAGGTAGTAGAAGGTGGTTATAAATACCACTTAAGACCTCATGAGCAGTTACAGAAAGATTTTTAATTGTAGTTCTTTCACTCTGTTTTATTATGCTCATATATATATGCACATATGCATATAAGCAGGTATCTTTATTTTCTTCCTTTAGAAAATAATGTTGAAGGATTTAATATTGGTTCTTAAGTATTATTAAATCCAGAGTTTAATGTTTAAATTATGAAATGTTAGGAGTAAGCATCACCAGAAGAAAAGATTTGTCCTCTCTTCTTGGCAAAGAATCAATGCCCTTCCATTTGTATGCAGGGCGGTCATATAATTTTGGCATAATTATGAACTTGCTAGTATCTGGAGACTAAGTACAGTTTAAGGAAATGTGAATGATTGAGAAATTGACAAGGAGTGGACTGTGATAGTTAATTGTGGTGTCAACTTGAATAAGAAATGCATAGCTAATTGGTTCTGGGTGTACACGAATGACTGATTTACTGAAGACAAATGACCCACCCTGGGTGTGGATGGCACCAGCCAATAGGCCTGTGACTTCGATGGAATTAAAAGGGAAAGGAGGAAGACTGGCTTCTGTTTCTTCAGAGAAACTCTAGTCTTTACCATTGCCTTTGAATGTCCAATTCCAGCCTTCTAGTGCAGACAATTCAGCTTTCCAACACATTCTTCCACCTCCTAATATCTACTCACACAGGACTCTTCAGTGAGCTCCAGACCTTTGATCTTTGACTGGATACTTCAGATTCCCCAGCATGCAGATGTCCCTTTTGCATTTTTCCAAATCTGAGCCTGCAGCCTTTTCATCATAGGAGATATATATATATATATATATATATATATTTCCTCTAGTGAATCTTAACCAATCCAGTATTGGTCAACCATTCCTTTTGTCCACCAGATGAAACTTGTAGGCCACATCACAGTGTAGCCTAGCAGGGGTTGTACTACTGGGTTCACTGTTAGTGAAAAGGGATTTATGGTGATGGCACCATAAGATCTAGTGGGTTGCAGTTGGAACCAGGAACCTAGTATTGGAAGGAATTCTGAGACTGTTGATAAAACACAGTACAAATACAAACACAGGAGGAGAAAAGCTGTCAAAAATGGGGAACCGCCTCATGACTCAGAATTTAATGCCCTACCATGGCACTTAGTGCTGTATTAATACAAAGATCACAAGGAAGGAAAAGACCCACATTTAGTAAAGGAGGTCTATAAGAAGTAGTCAGGGGATGGAAGAGAAAATCAAAAGCTCAGAGGAGTGGTGGACATGGCTACAGTGGATCTGTTATCTAAGACATCTATAGCAAGTATCTAGGAGACATTTTGTTTACCAAAGAAATAAGCAATGCCTCAGTCAGGCTGACACCAACATTTTTGAAATTTATGTAGTATAGGTCTTTCAGAGTAGGAAATACACATGTGAAACTGAGCTCCTTTTTAGTAACAGGCAAAATGGCTTTTTACAATTTCAGAAGACGTAGATGCTCTTAACTGTCTGAGGCAAAATGGGAATAATTACTGTAATAAGCAAGGTCTTCACAGCAGTGCACTGTTTGGGAGGAGAAAGGGTCCTCACCTATAGGGATCTATGGGGTTGGCTCATAGAATATGGTGTTACTTGTGGAAGGATACATGAGTATTCAACAAGAGTATTGCCTATGATATAATCATGAGATCAAGAATGCTTACAATGCAATCAAAGAGATTAAGAATGGATGACCTGAAGCTCATCAGTTTCCTCAGTGGAAAGTCAACTCCTTTCTCAGTTCCCAAGGCAAACCTGTACCTACTGAAACGAGCCAGACTGGTTTAAAGAATGACTCACCAATACCTGGAAAATACATACAGAAGTGGTTTTCCCCACTTCATCAGTAAAGAGGCCATGTAATCAAGTTAGTGTACCCTGAGCCAAGGGGAATTATATACACTAGAGGCACTAGAGTGGAATATAAGATTCAAGCTGATAATGGAGTATGGGAAGAGATCATAAACAGACCCCTGTATAGGGTTTTGCATTAAGTTTTTCACCATTCTAAGATATTTTAGCCCTCTGTGGGTCCATGGATCCATTTGGTCATCATTTATCTAGTATCTGAAGGTATAGTTGGGGTCAATACACTCAAAAGATGTCACCATTATCATTGTACTAAGTCTAGTGGAAGTCTCTAAAAATACTGTTAGTAAGATAAAATTACTATCAAATCCTGTGGCTTATTTTTAGAGACTATTTTTATACTTTCAGCTGTAAAAGTGATGGTCCCCATTGTATCTCAATTTTTTTCACCAGTTCACCCCCTATACTCATGCGCGTGTGCACACACACACACACACACACAGTTCATGGTAAATGGAAGGGACAACTTAACTGAGGGGTGCCTCTAATACAACTGACATTCTGAATGTGGTATCTTTAGTAGAATGAACTCACAATATCTCTAATGTATAATAAGAAGCCAATGAACCAACAAATGCATTATTTCTATGACCATTAGGAATAAGGATGACACACAGTTTACATTTACACATGGTGCATAACATGCACATTTGTTCTTTTGCCTACGGTTAAATTTAACCTTCTGTCCCAAGATAATCCAAAATAACGGGTTGTCTATATACTCCAAAGAATATCTGATAAAGCACTTATATTGATATTTCTGAGTCACAAAATTGTTCAGATTGGGCTCAAACTTGTGATCCTCTTGCCTTAGCCTCCTAGAGTGCTGTGATTACAGGAATGTGCCATGATTCCTGGCTTCATTCTTTTTTTTAATGGCTGAGTTATATGCCAATGAAGATAAATACTACGTTTTCGTCATCTATCCAACTCTTGATGGACTTAACGATTATATTCAATGAGCAGTAAGAGGCATATATTCTGGATACACTGGTCAGAGGATGAGACACTGGCCATATCTGTCAACTTTCAGAGTCATCAGTCTGGTGCATGCTGAGACAAACTGCTCCAAAGTAAAAAAAAAGTTATTATATCGTGTGGTGCCCACTGTGACTAAAGTGTAACAGTAATTATTTTGGCAGGCTTCTTCAGATTTTGGAGGCAGCACATATTACAGTTCTGACCTAGTTATTAGGTGATGCAGAAGGTCGCAGTTGAGTACAGTCTCATAACCATGCCCAAGCTGGGTCCTGCCTTTTTTCTCCTTTCTTTGAGTGAAGAGGAACTGTCTAGGGCCACATATAAAACATACAATATAGTTAATGTATATAAGTCACAAAACTTCCTTTATCTTTTATTTTTCATTACATTAAAAAGAACAGGACAAAAATATTTTAAAATGCAAGCTTCTGGTTGGGCTCAGCTATACAGCAAAACCGTGACAACCCCAAGCCCAGGCTGATCATCTGCTTCGGTCCAACACCTGAAGATTCAACACAAAGGTCGGCAACATGCGAAAGTTGTCTGTGAAGTTTTTGGGCAGCCTCATTAGGACAGAACACTCACACTGCAGAGCAAGCACATACATCTTACAACAGAGAACTAAACTCTCTTTAAAAGCACTGTGATTACAGCAAAGAATCATTCAGAGATGTTCCTAAAGACAATGGGATTTCCCCCAAAGGGTAAAGCATGGATAACTTAGATCATCTATTTTGAGAGATGAAAAATGCACAAAATAAGAATATCCACAGCCTTATGGCAATGGCAAATGGTTTAACTTTTTAGTGAGGGCCCTTGGAGAAACAAAACTAAAATATCAGCAACGTTGAAATCTGGAAAAGAAACATTATTGAAAAAACTTCAGAACAAAAACTAGTATTTTTGTTCATTTCCATTACCAAGTATCTTCAAGTCTGTCTAGCTGAAGATTCTATGAAGATCAAATGCTGACTTTTATAATTTTCACCTAGTTCAGTTTATTAACACTAGTCTAAATCATAATGAAAATTAGATGATTTAAATTATGACGAACGTTTCATTACATCAGGTATTAATTTTAAAAATATGCATTACTGTTACTTCTTAGCCATAGTGTACTAAATCTACATCAGACATAAATAATATCTACCAATTTCTCATAGGTAAATACTAATGCCAAAATTAGTCATTATTGGATATTCAATTTGAGGACAAAAATAGTCTCAGGGATTGAAAAACCCACATCCTAATTGATGGATATGTTGAGATTATCATCTGAGTCTTTATTTTTTCTCCTCAACAAGAAATAACATGAAGTGATTCTGGCAAGTGAGATATCATCAACTTCACCTTGAACTCTTTAACATTTTCATCTATTCCAAAATTTACTGCAATTACATCTAGTTTTGATTATATACTTGAATAAACAATGTTCTATCTCTCAGTTAAAAATAATAGCATATAAGCAGAATAAAATCATTGCTAATCAGGATTGCATTTTAGCTATACAAAAGTTTTATAAAATGCTTTACTGTGGTTTACAAATGACTAAATTTTATTCTAGCAGAGGCCATATGTGTTGTTTGGTTATAATACATGTCAAAAGGAACTGAGACACAGGAAAAGTTTCTCACTAAAAATAACCATAAGTTATAAAACAACCCAATACAAACAAATAAATCATTATAATCATGAATATGTAAATGAATTCCAGGTAAAAAATATTTAAGTAATATGATATATTCCAGGGAAACTATCCTAATCCCAGATATATGAAATCACTTAAGAAAATAGAAATGACCGTGAACCTATAATTAAGACTTCACCATTCATACAATGAAAACTTAACCTTTTTCTCCCACACACCTGTCAAAGCTGCTTTAATTTATGGATTTTGAAACTAGAGAGTAAATTTTCTTGGGCATTGGATCTTAAAAGATGTATATCAGAATAATCTGTGAACCTTTTAAACAGTGTTTAAACTCTTCCAACCACCATCTAATTCATAATCTCCTGGATTGGGCCTAACACTTTTGTAGTACTTTAAAAGTTATTTACTCCTGACAACTACTGTCTGCTTGAACAAATGTAAAGATTGTGTATCTGAATTTGGCCTCAGGTCCCTATTTTCATGGAACACAAAGCATTGTAATTAATACCTTATTTTAAAATCATTCCATGTTTGGATTTACTATTATCTTGTTTTGAAGTCCTGTATTGCATTCATTGTTTTTTTTAATTGGTTCTATTCTGTTCTGTTTTGTTTGATTTTACTATGTCTGATGGTATAGGCAGCTATTTTGAAGACAACAAGAAGCATTTTGGTAGCTATTGTTGATTTCCTATTGCTTTGTTGTGAAATCCTGTCTTACTTGCACTGTCTTGTTTTGATTGGCTTTGTTCTGTTTTATTTTGCTTGGTTTTATTCTCTTTAAAATAAAAAAGAAATAAATAAAATCATTCCACCAAGATTTCACATTGTACATGTTCAGCACTCCTGCGAAACTGGTATAACCACTAGACTGGGAGTTCATACTCACATATATAATGAAGCTTTTATTAAAAAGTATGATTAAAATGTCAGTTTACCCATAAGTAAATTCTTGGTGCACAATTTTCAGGAACAATATATAATCAAGATTATTTTTTGTTAATGAAAAGAAAGATCCTTCACTAATTAGAAAATTCATTATAACATAGTATGTAAATACTACAACACTATCTTGTTTATAAATGAAATAAATAGATAAGAAATTGCACTATTTGAAGTCATATGCATGCTATCTTAAAATGAGTTACTAACAAAGATATTAAAGGGTTATGATCTGCTTAGACACTGTAGGTATATTGCACTGCAGGAACTGGAATATGCTACTCAAAGGCAGAACTTTAGGCCTTTCAGTAGGTTACCTCCAAGTCTAGACTAGACCCACTGGTAACACTGTCTAATAAGGCCAGTGCCACAATGTTAAAAGACAACTAGAAAGAAGTGATTCTATCAAAATAAAGTCTTAAGATAAAAACATTCATAAAATACTTCCTGTACATTCACTAAATCCTAAATTAGATAAGAGATGTGCAAAGATATATAAGAGAAAAATGATTCCAATTTCTTGAAACTTATAATTCTCATTGATTAAAAAAATAAATGATACCAAAAGAAACTAAACTACACAGTAGTACTCAAAAACAAATTAGAAACAGATGGAAAAATCCTCAATAACAAACTAGTAAACAGAATACAGCAAATCATCAAGATGGTACACCAAGAGAGATTCATCACAGGGATGCAGGGATGGTTCGATATACATAAATCAATAAATGCAATACACCATATTAACAGAGCCAAGGACAAAAATCATATGATCATCTCAGTAGACACAGAAATAGCTTTTGACAAATTTCAGCACCCATTCATCATAAAAACCCTACAGAAAATTGGAATAGATGGTCTTTATCTCTATCTGATAAAAGCCACCTATGACAAACCAACAGCCGACAGCACACTAAATGGACAAAAACTGAAAACTTCCATTCTAAAATCAGGACCAAGACAAGGATTTCCACTGTCTCCACTCTTATTCAACATAGTCCTAAGAACTTTAGACAGAGCAATAAAACAAAAGAAAGAAATAAAAGGAATAATAAGAAAAGCAGCTGTTATTTGCAGATGACATGATACTCTACATAGAAAACCAAAAAGCTACACTAAAAAACTGCTAAATTTAATGAGCAAATTCAGTAACATAGCTATATACAAAGTCAACCCTCAAAAATCAATCACCTTACTGTACACGAAAAACAAATTCACTGAGAGAGAAACAAGGGAAACAACACCTTTCACAGTAGTACCCAAAAAATGAAATACCTAGGAATCAATCTAACAAAGGATGTAAAATACCTCTATATTGAAAACTACAATACTCTTAAAAAGGAGATTGAAGAGGATATCAGAAAATGGAAAGATATCCTTTGCTTCTTAGTAGGAATAATCAATATAGTGAAAATGGCCACACTTCCAAATCTGTTGTACAGGTTTAATGCAATTCTGATCAAAATTCCAATAGCATATCTCACAGAATTAGAGAAAACAATCATTAAATTCATCTGGAACCAGAAGAGACCTGGAAGAGCAAAGAAAATTCTGAGCAACAAAGACAAGGCAGAGAGTATCACAATCTCTGACTTGAAATTATACTATGAAGCTAATGTGATAAAAAGTGTGGCACTGGCAAAAAAAGAAAAACAGACCTGAAGATCAATGAAATGCATTAGAAGGTGCTAAAACAACTCCAGACATACTAAGCTACCTTATCTTTGTTATCTTTGACAGAGGAGCCAATCACATTCACTGGAAGAAAGATAGTCTCTTTAATAAATGGTGCTAGAAAAACTAGCTCTGCACATGCCAAATATTAAAATTGGACTCATATCTTTCACCTTGCACTGAACTAAATTCAAAATGGATCAATGATCTTAATATTAAAACAGAGACATTGAATCTGTTGGAAGATACAATAGGTAAAACTCCTAAAGACATGGGTGTAGGCAAAGACTTCATGAATATAACACCAATTGCACAGGAACTATCACAAAGAAACAACAAATGGGATCTCATCTTTCAAAAAGCTTTTGCACAGCAAGAGAAACTACCAGCAGAGCGAAGAGACAACTCACAATGTGGGGGAAAATGTTTGCCAGCTGTTCTTCAGATAAAGGATTACTACTGAGAGCATATATACTAATAAAAAAAAAAGAAAGAAAAACAGACCTACCAAATTTAAAGACCCAATCCAAAAATGGACATCTGAGATGAATACACACTTCTCTGATGAAGAAATACAAACAGCAAATAAATATATGAAAAAATGTTCAACATGACTCATCATTCAAGAGATGTAAATTAAACACTGAGATTCCACCTCACTCCAGAAAGAATGATTATTATCAAGAAATCAACCAATAAGAAATGCTAGAGGGATTGTGGGGGAAAAGGAACCCTTTTTCACTGTTGGTGGGAGTGTAGACTTGTGCAAGCACTGTGGAAATCAGTATGGAGATTCCTCATAAAATTAGGACTGGTGGTCCCATTTGACCCAGCTATTCCCTTTCTGGGTATCTTCCCAGAAGAATTAAAAACAACATACCACAGTGATATACGTGTATTCACGTTTATAGCAGCACAATTTGTAATAGCTGGATCTTGGAAACAACCCAAATGTTCATTAACCAAGGAATGGATAAAATAGACATGATCTTTTTATACAATGGAGCATTACTCAGGCATAAAGAAGGAGACT
>RJWT010043346.1:0-11979 GCA_004365215.1 Cuniculus paca
AAAAAAAAAACTATTACTGAGGTTTATGCTAGAAATGTGTATTTTCTTAATAATGCATTCAAAATTAGAGAAAATACAAAATAACATGGCAACTGTGCTAAAATTCAATATTCACTTTGGTTCATGCTATGTAGTCTTTTTTGTTTAATTCAATGGGTCTTTAGTCTTCTTTAATCTTCAACCTATTGACTGATTTTTCCATCTCTAGAGAAAGAGCTTCACTTAATCTTTGTTTTCTTTCTCTTTTATCCTGATCTTCAATAAGTGTAACATTCTAATCCATCAAGACTTCTAAACTAGACTTGCATATTTTATACAATGTTAAATCATCCAATCACCCACTTCTTTCTCCCTTAGGCTCGCAGTTAAATTTTTGTAGCCACACTGAAATGTAACATTCTGTTATATACCCTAAGAAGTAATATATTCAGGCTGGGTGCAATGGTCCACACCTATACCAACTACTTGGGAGGCAGAAGTAGGAGGATCACAATTTCAAGAACAGCCCAGGTGACACAGCTAGATTCTATGTCAAAATATAAAGAAAGAAGAAAGAAATGAAAGAGGAAGGAAGAAAGAAAGTTGAAGGCATAACTGAATGAGAGAGTATTTTCCTAACATGTGCAAGGCCTCGGGTTCAGTCTCCAGTACCACAAAGAGATAGAAAGTGGAGAGGGGAGACAGAGACACAGGGGGAGAAAAGAAATAATACATTCTTACATTCTGACTTTTGCTTGTGATAATTTGACCTTTTTTTTTTTTTACATTCTCTCCTACCTTAGCATATGTGCAACTAAGGTATCTAAAAAATGTAATAAAAAGATGTATTTAGATGTAAAGATTTCATTCCAAAGGAAAATCCAAACACATTGTCCAAAATAAGAAGTCTAAAACCCTCACAATTAACCAGATTATCCAACATGTAGTACTAGGACTTCCCTGACCATAGGCAAACCCCATGTTTCAGTGTTATCAGAGGTGGAAAGTGGAAAAAATGATGGAAGAAAATTTTACCTTTTTCAAGGACACTGGTTGCATTGGATTAAGAGACTTAAACCACCCAGTCTGGCCTCATCTTAACTACCTTGTTTCCAACTGTAGCCACTTTCTGAGGTACTGAAAATTCAACTCACTTCATTGCAGAGCCTCAGAACATACAATGTGCAACTGAGCACTGTTCAGCTCATTCCGTAGAGAAGGAAGCTACAGACTGCATGTTTAGATCCCTCCACAATTCATACACTGAAACGGTCCTCATGAATGAAAGTGGTGCCCTTGTAACGGGGACCCCCTAGCATTCTCTTACTCCTTTCTTCCATCTGAGCTCTCAGGAAGAAGCTGGCCACTAAAAGCCAGGGCACTGACTCTGCCGCATCCCTCCTCTTGGGCTTCCAAGTCTCCAGAATTGTGAGAATGAATGAATACATTGGTGTATACACGCCACCCGCTCTACAGCATTCTACTACTGCACCTGGAACAGACTAAAACGATGGCAGAGCCAGTCCCTCCACTCTCACAGAACAGTCCAGCAACTGCGCCCCTCAGTCTTCGGGCCTGATTCCTGTGCTCTTCTTCCCCATCGCACTGGCCTCTCCCTGCATTCCTTTCCCTATGTACCAATCAACGGGAGCGGCCAGGAGAAAGGTTCTGCCTCACTTTTACTGAGCCTTAATGTGTTATTTTCCACGGTTCATTTCTCTACTTCAGTCTATTTACTGATTCTTTTCAAGAATTATTTTGTGCAATTTGAGCTTATTTCAGTTAAGTTCAATTTGCTTTCAACTGACTATTTGGTGACTCACTGTCTCTTAATCTGCCTTTACAGATTACATTCATGTCTAAAGCTTGAGGTGATAAGAGATTGCTCAGGCCGATTGTGATTCACATTTACCCTTCACAGCTTACTCACACTGGCTTCTATTCTCAGCACAAGGTACTTATTTGCCCCTTGCCTGTCAGGTCCCTTCGGCTTTCTTATTGTTTCTCTCTATTGTTCTGACACCAGGATTCTTTGAGACATTATAAGCCAAATTCACTCCAACCTCTGTGGTTGACATGACTGTACACCTCAAGAACTCAATTTATTTCTTCCAAGGATCTTGCAGCAAACTAAACCAACAAACACTGATTCATTCTGTTCTCGCTCTTTGGTCTCATATTTTGGAGTCTCGACTTTCGTCTTCCCATGCATACTTTTAGATTCATATTTGAAGTCAAAAGTCTCAGATGGAATGCTTGATTACTTTTCTCTAGTAAATTCTCTATTATCCTCAAGAATTCCTCAAAGGCTTTCACAAAACGTTTGTTTTTCAGGTAGTGTCTTGTTGATTTATAAGGCATTATTATAGAGTGCCACTTAGCAAATTAGCAAGATCCTGTCTCAAAATAAAACAAAAGAAGGGTTGGAGGCATAGCTCAGTGGAAAGGCTCTGAGCGCAATCCCCAATATCTCATTTTAAAAAAGAGTAGGTTTTGGAAAGTAATGGACGAAAGCCAGAATTTTACTTGACATAGGATGGAATAGAATAGAACAATACAAGATGAGGAATATATACTAAGCATTAAAGACTTGGACTCAAAGGAAAGGCGAGTGGCGCTGTGGTTAAAAAGTCAAACTTTAAAAAGGTTTGAAAAGATTATATCAATAAAGACATTGATACAACTTCCTTCCTAGTCGCTTTTGCAGACACCAAAATTCTTCAAGATTCATGGCTTAAACCCATTCTAGTAGCACGTGTCTGCAACTCCAGCTAACCTGGAGGCTGAGGCAGAAATATCAAGAGTTCATGGCCCACTTGGGCAACTTAGAGATTCTGTCCCAAGACAGAAAAGATAGATCCATGATGTTTGGTCCCTCTCCAAATCACCAGAGAAAAGAGTCCCTCTGGGCTGCATGCTCTCAGCACTGGCTGTATGTTAGAATTGGCTAGTGAGTTTGAAAACTTACTGATCTTTCCCGATACCAAAATTCCTACTCAGTGTTCTGCTTTGAGGCTCAGGAATTAGTACATTTGAAGACTCCCCAGGTGGCTCCAACTGAGAAGCACTCTTTTAGGGAAAGATCCAAACTTAATAACACACAATAGTGGTCCTCTAAGATCCTCTGCAAAGAAGGGGTCGTGTGAAGGCTCAGAACCCTTTATAGTATAGATGTCTTAGGGCATCGCCCAAGATTCATTTCCTTTCTAAATACCCTGAAGAAGTCCCATAGGAAAAAACTGCTTGTGCTTTGTGATAATCACACCAAGGAATATCACCTGTGCTGATATTTTCCAACTGTCATCTTTTACTTTCCAGATTCCTCCACCTTCTATGTTTCCAAAGGTCATTCTGAGCAAGTGTTGAAACATTCAGTTTCCATATAGCTTTGTGTACGATATTATAATAATACGCATCTAACAAAAGTTTATGAGACACATCAGATACACTGTATCTCCCATGGAAGACAGAAAGTCCATATTTTTCCAGGTGTGATTTTCCAGGTGTCATGGGGCCAGCACTAGGACTGGAGAAGACAAGAGAGAGTGGATTCTCATAGCCCCAGCCATGCTGTGTATGAAGTTGGTCCCCTCAATCCCCAAATGCCCATGGCACAGGAACAAGAGGTTCATACGTCAAGGAATAAAAAAGACCTAAACTCAACTTCGCTAGCTCTTTTTATGAGTCATGTGACCTTGAAAAAAATCATCAAACTGATCTGAATCTCAATTTACTCTTGTAAATTTGTAAGACAAAATCAAATACATGACTTCATTTAAAGGGTCTCTATACTCCAGATACCTAGCAAGGAAGATAACTTTTAATTTACTGCCATACCATGCTTATCAAAATTTCACCTGAGAGATGAATTAGAGATTCATCGTTAGAGAATTGGAGAAATTGTCCAAAGGATTTGGAGTCTGTTCTGTCACCTCTCCACTTAGCTAAAAACTTTAAAATCTGTCCCTACATTAAGCTAAATTATCAGAAAATTCTGCGTCTTCTTGTATCACAGTAGCATTCCATCTAAATTTGTTTGTAAAATTATATTTTGGCAGGGTGATGTCAGCGCACATGGAGAAACAATCTAAGCGAAAGCCCTACAACACCCCCGATCCCCTTGAGTACGCCTGCCAATGAAAATGTTGCTTCGTACTTTACAGTGTCCTCTCGAAGAGCACCCAGAGGAGAAATCTTTCTCACTGGCAGGAATAGGTCTGCTTTTTCTGAGCAACTGGTTTGTTTTACTTCCACAGACCTTGTATGACAAGGAACCAGTCATGTTCTGCTGTTAGCGTGGTCTGGGAGAGCTCAGCTCTGTGCACCCTCCATCTCTGGCATACTCCCTCATGCCCTTCCACATTGGGAAGCATTTCATTTAGTACCTGCAAGGCAGGAAGAGCTGATATTCGCCCTCAGTATAGAGGGGAAAAAAAGAGCTCAGTATAGAGGGGGGAAAAAGACACAAAGCAATTCAACATGTGAATTTCTGATTCCCATTACTAAACAGTATAGGACTCAATGGTGTTCTGTACTTAGCAACCAGTTCCATGGAAGAATTTTTAAAAAGCAAGCTCTGATTTACATCATTTGCTTATTTCCACAGAGTAAATAAGGACTGACAGCATGGCTGATTTCAAGAGCTGACATCAGCTCTCCCACGCGAGACACCTCTCAGCCTAAGAAATCTCAGAGAGCCTTCACTACTCCAAAGCAACTCCAAGGACACACAGGGTGGGAAAATAAAGGAAAAGTGTGGAATACGCCCATCTCCAAAGCTCCAGGAGCTTCAACAACAATTACTGTGCATCCCTATGACTAAATTTAAAAGCAAATTATATCGAATTTCTCCTTAATGTTCTGGCATTTTTAATTATTTTGGGTCTTCAGTAAACTATCCACCTTGCTGCTTCTTCCAAACTGTGACATCTCCTAGATGTGGCCATACTTTCAAGGCTGATTTTTTCTTGTAAGTGTAAGTTTAGATACACATGTATTTCAACATTGATTTTTGCGTCTCATGTCTTTTTCTTCTTTACATCAAATACATATGGTACTCCACTGTGTGAAAGCTCTGGAGTTATTCTGAGTCCTATTTCTTATTCTAAGAAATCTGAGCAGTTCTTTTTTATTGTCCATATTGTCCATATTTTTTCAATTTTAAACAACAATGTCCAGATCATGGTTAACAGCTGTGTGCAGAATCAGTACATACTTTGGGATTAAAATCCTGGCAAAATCTGATCAGTGTCAAATTGCATTTCATCCAACTCATATGGAAGTTCTAGGACTTTGAGTTTCTTTAAATAATTCTGAATTTCAGAAATAATCCCCTGAGAGATTGGCATGATAAGTCTGTCTACCAACCATGGACATCCTAGCAGGCAATGAAATCCTGGAAGAGCAACACTATTGTTTTCTCCAACCTGCTCACTTTCAGATAAACAATTTGGCAGTGTAGAAGCAACAAAATTCTCAGGCCACTAAGTTGAAGGCAAGGTTATTCTGGAGTTTAAGCATATCTCTAGGGCAGAGATGCCTGGCTCAGACCCAGAATTAAATCCTGGGCCTTTGTACCGTACTGGGACAGACCCTCAGTCATTCTAGACTATAAGGTCAGACCAGTCTCTCTGTCAGCAAAGCAAGCTGACAGATAAGTTTAAGAGCTCAGTATAGAGGGGGAAAAAAGACACAAAGCAATTCAACATGTGAATTTCTGATTCCCATTACTAAACAGTATAGGACTCAATGGTGTTCTGTACTTAGCAACCAGTTCCATGGAAGAATATTTAAAAAGCAAGCTCTGATTTACATCATTTGCTTATTTCCACAGAGTAAATAAAGACTGACAGCATGGCTAATTTCAAGATACCAACATGATGAAGACCGAGAGTGTGTAGGGGGAGACACTATACACAGAGTTGGCTCCAGCACACTCCCGCTGGGACTCACACTGCAGACAAGGCTACGAATGTGAACATAGAGAACTTTTCCTCACTGATCCAGCTTAGTGCAGCCCATCTTTTTGACTGCCCTCATATCCAGGCTCAATGCTCTTTGTCTCCATCGTGGCTTAGCATTAGACTCTCCCCCCAAAACTGTTATGCACTCTGAGGTAGCGCTTTTGGAAGGTGGTCGTGGGATAGGGGTGTACACACATCAGTGGAATCACCCAATCATGACTTCGGCAGCTGAGTGTGCTGTTAGGTGTTAGGGTCTGGTCACAAGTGTCACTGGGGTGTGACCTAGAAGGGGCTTCTTTCTCACTCTTCCCTGAACTCTGCTTCCTGGCCACTATGACTTAAAAGCTTTTCTCTGCTGTGCCCCTCTTCCATAGCATTTCTTTCAGAATTCCAGTTTAGTTTCTCATATGCTACAACATTTCAGCTATGCCTCTGTCCTTAATCTTACAGGTATTGTTTTTGTTTTGTTTGTTTGTTTGTTTGTTTGTTTCTTTTCCAAACAGCAGTTCTCTAACCCTCTGAAGTAACCTTGAGTTTTGAGTGCCTGGAAGTCTCCTGTACAACCTGGTCCCATTGTTTCACCCAAGCTACCAGGCCAAGAATCCAGTGTGAGCAGGAAGATGGTTAGGACCCACCCCACAAATATTCCATATGGAGTTTTCATCTTCAGAAGCTATCCAACTTTTGTTAAGTTATAAGTAAGTGACCAAATAAAAAGTATCACCCAAATTGGGACACTGTTGAAACTGAAGAAAAGCCCTGAAAATAAATAGATACATAGATAGATAGAAAGATAGATAGATAGATAATTGATCTACAATAAACATAAATTGGAACTGCCTTAGAAGACATATGGTCTCCTTAATTATAATCTTTTGCCATGGGCTACCTTCACTTGCCTTCTCATGCAGAAAATTCCTGCTGGACTCAGTCTGATGTATTCACATAGTAAAGCAGATTCTTGGTTTCTTGTTGAAATCTCTGTTTTTTAACTTTATGTTCCCTCAGTGACTCTAATAACACAATCCTTCTGTCCCCGTGCAGTTTCTCTTTTGTTGGTTGTCCATGACATGGCACAGTAGTCTCAGAGCCCGAGCCTGCCATCTGCCTCTGCCTTTTCTATATCTCTACCCTCCCTTGGAGTTCCAGTTCCACCCTGGAATCACGTTGCAAAAGCATAGAAATATGGGTGACTATAGTCCTGTGTTACATTGAGAAGAGCCAGGAACAGTAGTCCTTTCTGGAAAAGACAATATAGTAACAGAATGTAAATATACCAAGGCAAAATATTAATTAGAGGGGAAACGTGTTGGGTGGGGAAGTTAGAGTTAGGTGTACAGAACTCTATATTCTAGCTGGTCAATTATTCTGAAAACTAAAACTGTACTAAAAATGAAATCTGGCAATAAAAAATAAGACAGAAGCATCAGGGACTATTGCTAGAGAAGGGAAAATATTTAAATAGTTTCCTGGGGTGCAATATTATGTGACATGTACACGTGAGAAGAGCTAACAAAGAAGATGCAGGTGAAGACTATGAGTTCCAAAGGAATTTAACAGCATGTGATCTCCCTGAAGCCCAGGAAAACAATGTTCAAGGAGGAGGGGGAGATCAGCCTCGGTTGGCACCGATGGACCAGAAACCACGAAGACCGAAATGTTCCAGTGTATTTAGCAAAGTAGAGATCGTCCTCAGTGACCTTGATCAGTGGAGTCTGGGAGAATTCCAGCAGGCAAAGCTCTGATTCTGTGGTTTTCAGAGGGCTGGGAGAAGAGAGAGTAGAAATGAGTTTAGACAAAGCTTTTTAGAAATTTTACTGCAAAAGGAAGCAAAGAATTGGACAAAACTTCAAGGGCATGTGGAGTTGAGTTTTTTTAAGATAGGGAAATTTACAGAACATGTATGTACTGATGAAAATCATCCAAAATGATAATGCAAAAGAATGAGTGGCAAAATCTTGAAATGGTTAGTGAGCAGGAATGGGGTGTGGTTCACAAGTACAAGAACTCAAGTAGTATGGATCATTCTCTTAACAATAGCATCGGAGAACTCGCATACAGGCACAGGTGCTGGCAAGTGGGATAATGTAACAGAGAGAACTCTCAAAAATTCTCTGCTTTATTTTCTCAGATAAATAGAAAACATACTTGACAGCTGAGTGTGACAATGAAGGAAAAGTCATTGCTGCGCTGGAGAAACAGAGAGGGTGTAAGCAGACATCTAGGAAGTGGGTGAGTGGAACGAAGTAGACTGCCAGGCAGTATTCAGAGCCAGCCGGAGGTAGATGGCATAAATATAAAGAGGCCATTGTGAACCTGGTCTTTTGTTTGTTTTCTTGACCAAGCTCAGTTGACTAGGTACAAACTGGATGAATCAGGGTTGGAAGTATCCAGGATGAACCTTTGAGAGGTGAGTAGACAAGAACAGAAATCTGTTTCTCACTGTGCTAGAGGCTAAAGATCCCAGATTAAGTTGCTGGCAAGTTTAGTGGCTGCTGAGAGCCTGGTCCCTTTAATTCCAGGCTGGCATCTTGTCGCTGTATTCTTTAGAGGGGACAAACACTATGTCCTCATGCAGCAAAAGAGGCTGAACACTGCATGAAACCTCTTTACAAGGGCAGAACCCTCATGACCTAATCAATTTCCAAAAACCTCATGCACTAAAACTTTTACTTTGGGAATTAAATTTGGACACACAAACGTGGGAGAGATGTATATATTTAAATCATAGCAAGTGGTCTAATCAGAGAAGAGAATGTTAAGGAAGTGAGACTGGGGTATCCGAAAAGGTCATGTTATCTGCATGGATATACACATAGAAATCACTAAGAACTGCCACTGCTCAGAGGTTGATTTTGTGATTTAGACAGACTCACCCATGTGAAAGCTATTAACATAGACTTATTGAGCTCCTTGCTGATGCCAGTTTGGTCACAAAAGTTTCAGACTTCCTGTGGCTTGGTCACTACCAAGAAGCAGATACATTAGGCCTCATGTGCTATGCATTTCAGGAGCAAACAAAAATGATGACACATTTCACAGGGAAACAGGACTAGTATCAAGGTTATGGAATTCAACAAATATGAACTGTCAGATGCTAGAGGATTGGCTTAGTAGTAGAGACCTTGGGGTCAGAATACTCAAGTTTCCCTGGAACTAGAGATTCCAATCTCAAAAGCTTCAACTCAGTCCTTCACCTTTTGAAGGCAGATAAATTGGTTAGCACAGAATTGATTGGCTAGGGTCTTTCAGATGACATTTTAAGACCAAAAGCTCCCTCTGCTTTCCTGGGACATCAGGTAATTCATGGCTTTTTTTAGGAACAACGATTGACATTACAACATTTGGCCAATACTAAAGTGTATACTGAAAGAAATAGAGACATTGATTTTAACCTAGAATGTATGCATGTATAATACATCCTCCAGAAGTAAAAAGACAAAGCCGTAATAAAGCAAAGAAGTTTTATATTCCTGGTTAACTCAATCATTTAAACTCTAATATGTACAGCGTAGATGTATAATTCTAACACAGTAAAATGTCTACCCTGAATAAGTAAGATGGGTTTCCCAGGGCCAGGACAAACACATGACTTCAATAAACAGAATCATTGGAGGTATTGTTAAAGTTGTTATTGGTTCTCATTGTATTCTAATAAATAACTTTAAGGCAGCAGTCAAACAAGATTGTTGTCTTTCAACATAGTCACATTGTCTCAAGTTAAAATTATCAAATGAAGCAAATCCACTACATATGAGTGCAATTTAGAGAATCAGAATTCAAACTGCTTGCATAGGCATAATCTAATTAATAAAAAATTGATCCCCTTCAAGCAATCATCATTGCAAACTTTTCATGGTACTAAAGAAATTTAATACAGTACATGCAAAACTTGAAAAATACATCGACTGGCTACTAAGCAAATGTTGTACTTACAAAGATACACAAGGTATTAGGCAAATTATAGTTAAATTGAAGGTAAACCTTACCTATAAAGATTACTTGTAATTGCTGTATGTACCATAAGAAAAATATTACAGATTGCAGATAAAAATTGTACTCAATAATGGCTTACCTTGTACATGGCTTTGTTCATATTTTGAATTGTCCTAGGACACAAAGAAATACACTGTATGTCAGACTTTTTCTTTCAATTTCTGTCCTAAAAATTGAACCAGTTTTCTAAGTAAGAAGTAGCTTCAAACCTGCAAAATAACTGGCCACTCACTGAATATGCTTAATCAGGTTGAGCCTAACTCTTTTCTTCAGTAAATTCTGGTCTGTAAACGTTTATGAAGTCAACATGCAAATCCTTCAATGAGAACATTTTACCCCAGCAAATAAAGATTAAATGGCGGTCATAATTCGTGGTACTAACTGACCAGCTAAAGATGTTCTGCCTTCTTTTTGATCTATATTTGATGGCAGTGACAGAATTCACAGCCTAGAGAATAAATGTCAGGTACTCAGAAAGTTTAGATCTGTCAAAAAGTGGTAATTATCACGTATTGTACCATTTATGAGATCAATAAATGTCCATTTATGAAACAAAGCACGTGAGGATGAATATTGTTTCATGCTCTCAAACAGATTCTACTTTAGCACTAAGGAGAAACTTGACATTGACTGGGAGACGCCGGCTTTTAGGATAAAATCATGTTTGATTCCACAAAGTATAAGTGGCACTGTTTTTCATGGTCAGTTGTCATTAAATCCAGTTCTCTATTTTTTCAGAGGTTAACTCACTGCTCCCATCACAACACACGGTGCACTGAAGTCGCCCCTAGTGTATTTCTGTGCCATCTGAGAGTCAAGAGTCCTGAGCCAGAGACACAGACGGGACCTTACCAGCATGTTGGTTCTGTGTCGATGCAGTGGAGTCATCGGAGTGGTTTACAAATGTTTCCGAGTAAGAGGAGATGTCACTCCTCGGAACGTGTTCAGATTCTAGGTACAACCAGTACTTCCTTTCCAGTGCACATTTCCCCTTTGATGGTACATAAGCACAAGAAAAATAAAAATATTCTATAGTTGCAAATTATTTTTCCTTTGAAGTTAAAATTACGGGTTATGGCCAATTTATTTTACCTTCCTCACATCCATGAAATTATAAAGAGATATTATTAATGCAGATTTTATGCAGAAAACTGCGAATTTTAGGATTACTAGTACTAGGTCTATTAAAAATACACTTCAGACATCTAAAACCCCTTGCCTGTTGCTTCGCCTGTCAAATAAGGTATTCTTTAACTCTAATTCAAATAACCTTACATATTTTCTTAGGGAACAATGATGAATTACTGGAAGTGGTCTTTTAAAATATCCACTGATAAAATACTCAGGCCATTGCCAATTCTATTTCTTACAATACTCGCCCAGGCTCAGGCTAAGTTAATAGCATTCTTCAGGTTGTCTTGTTTCCGAGAGACACTTGGTCCATCTCATAGCAATGCTTATTAGTTACACAACTGTCATTGCTTAGTCATTAGCTTCCACGTTTGCATATTAACTAAACATTGGCATTTATAAGACCAACATTATCACAATGTTAATTAACCAAATTTGAATCATTTGAGAAAGGTCGAGAAATTTTAAGAAAATGCAGCTTTTTGAAATTACTCTAGAAACTTTATGAGTAATATATTCAATAATTTTATAAGTATTTTAAATTGTATACATGTCTATATATCTGTATATCTACCTATATAAATAATCTTCTGATTGTTCTAGACCCTATGCTAGGTCTAAAGATACAGTGGTAGGAAAAATCAAATACTATTCCTGCTCCCACAGAGCTTCAGCCTAGTGATGAGAGAAACAAACGCCAGTCAAATGAACATGTGGGGGGAAATGTAAACGAACAAGTGTGGTGAGAGTTCCAAAGGACATGACGAACCATACAACAGGTGCATTGACTTACTCGAGTCTATTAAGTCTGGGTGTTTTCCTGAGGCAGATGATAAGAAAAGAACAGAAGGTATTCTAGAAGGGGTTAACGATTAATTAGAGGCAAGGACAGTGAAGATTTTTCTCGAAA
>RJWT010043347.1:0-11969 GCA_004365215.1 Cuniculus paca
GAGATACCCCAGCTCACTTGGGAGTTACTGCCACATGGATGGAGCAGGAAATTCATAAAAGTTTAAATCTGATCATTCTTGTCCTGGTTTGTGCTGGGTGGGGTCTTGAAAAAAATGGGTGTGAGTGTGTTAAAGGGAAAAATGTGAATCACAGGCTCCTAACTTCTTTGCATTTGTTAAGGCAGGAAGGTGAGATGTAGGTGAGGGGCAGGAAGAATGCAGAGTGGGGTTGCCAGGAGACTTGCCCTGTATCCATCTTCCAGCCTGTCTGCAGAGCTCAGAAGTCTAGGAGAGGTGCACAAGCAGCTTTCCCAACTCCTGTCCCAGGAAGGAATGGGTGTCTGACCCATCCGTGACACCAGCGCCCTCCCTGGTGGGAGTTTTACTTTAGGAACTTGGTTTCCCTGTGCTGTCCTGGGAGCTGGTACCTGAGGCAGGCCTTCTGCCCTCAGCTGTTTCAGCATTTCAGTGTGACCCCTGTGACCAGGTTGAAAATGTAGATTACAGGGAGTTACATGCACGTGTCTGTAGGCCCAAATAGCTAAAGGCTGAGGCAGGAGGGTTGTTTGAGCGCAGTGATTTGAGACTAGTGTCTCAAAGAAAATGCAGATTTTAAGGCCCAACCTGGCTCTACTGAAACAGAATCTGGGGTATGTACAGAGTTCTAGTATTGATACCCAGTCAAGATCTTCTAGTTCTACCAAAGTTTGAGAACCTGCGTAGATTATTGAGGACTTGAGGCTCCTTTTGCTTGATTGACATGGGCTGGATACTAGAATGACCTCCCTGGCTTGGCTCTGAGGCCCTCCGAGGGGTTGTGGAGCTATAGGTGGAGTCAAGTCAGAAGTGCTTGTTCGGGAAAAGATTTTTCTCCCCGGAGCCCACAGTAAGAAGAGTGAGGCCCAGGGAGTGTACTTTAGGCCAAGGCATGCCTCCTGCCTGGGCAGCAGCCGTTCTTGGACCTGACTCCAGTTCACTAGTTCTGTAGGCTCGAAAGTATCAATGCCTCAAGGCTGTGTCACCCAGCTGCCAAGGTGTTTACCAGAGTGAAGGAGATAACCGCACAGGAAGAAAGGGGAGCCCAGAGATGAGGCTTTACAACTTTAAAACAACAAAAAAACAAATGATACCTTTAGCTTGACTTAAAAAGGGGATGAATGCTTACACCAGGCAATGCATTGCCTTCAGTGGAAGGGTCTGTTTCTTCTGGCTCAATGCATGGACAGTCCGGATGGAGGGTTCAGTCCAGGGAGCCGTCCGGAGTAGGTGGTGATAGAGGTGGGCAAAGCCTGCGTGCAAGCTCATGGGCTCCGGGAGGTGGGCAGTCCGTCTGTCCGCAGCTGCCCCTGGCTGTCACTTTACCTTCTAGATGGTTCCGGTTCCAGTTCCTCCTCCCAAATCTAATCCTGTTTCCTTTCATGCCACACCTACGGCTGAGCTCAGGGATGACAGTGTGACTCACTCCTGGGAGTGCTCCCTGCCCTGCTCCATGGTCTCAGTTTCCCTTTCACGGAAGGCCAGCTATTTTCCCAGGGGAGCTGAGGGAGAGTATTGGCAGGAAGTGTTTGGCTGGCTGGCTCAATACCGGAATGGATGGGACATATTTGTCTGTCCTGTCCTTGGACCCTGACCCTGTCATTCTTCCTGCCCTCTGCCACACTAAGGCTTTTTTGTTGTGCTCGGATGTCTAGTCCGACAGGTAGGTATTAAAGATTTCTCAGCAAGACTTTGTGCCTGGGTTAGAAATGTGGCCTTCACTAAGGGTGGAAGTTGGTAGGGGATTCTGAATGTTTATTTCAAAACTTAAAATCTAAAGCTGCGTCTGACACAAGCACCTTCCCAAGGACTCCTCTCCTTAGCCTCCCTTTCTCTTTCATCAGTATTCAGTGTTGTCTTTCTCTATCAGATCATCCTTATAGTACTAGGTTGAATAGTGGCGCTTCCAAAGATATGACTTGTATATGGTTAAAAATGAAGGAGAAGGATGAAAGAGGGAGAGAAAGAAAAAAGCAAGGAAGGAAAGTAGAAAGGGGCAGAAGAAAATTCCCCCGTGGATCAGGAGAGGAGAGGCTTGTGTAGATTATCCGGGTGGCCTGTAAGAGCAGTTGCAGCCTCATCAGATAGTTAGACATGCAGAGAAGGCCATGTGACGTTGAAGGCGAAGACTGGAGTGATGGTGCCATAGCCAAGCAGTCGAGGGAGGAATTTCCTGCAAGATGCTCTGGAGACTTCTGGCCTCTGGCCTCTGGCCTCTGATCGGTTTCTGTTGTTTTAAGCCACCAAGTTTGTGGCACTTCATTGAGTAACCCCAAGAAGCCAGGCATTAATACAAGCAATGCTAAATCAACTCTTTCTCAACCATACCCTCCGTGCCACACCTTTACTTTCCAGCACAGCAAACTATCTTAACAAGTCATCCGGCCTCCTGCACTTCCATTGTCACCAGGGTGCCACTGCTGGCCCCTGTCCAGTCACCCACGTAGCATTCCCTTTTGGCTGAATCTGGTCACTTCCTGGGCCTTTCTGCACATACTCTCCTGGCAGCTCTTGAGCAGACCCTCACCCAATTCTACTGGGCTCCCACAGCCCCTACTTTATTTCCTGCTGTCCTGTAAACTTTCTCCACACAACTGCTGGACAGAATGATTTAAAACTTCAGTCAGTCATATCATTCCTTTCCTTAAAGCACTGCAGGCCAAATGGCCTGAGTGACCTGGCTTCTGCCACCTCATCATGTGCCCCCTTACCACCTGCTCGTGGCTCTACCCCGCCCTCAGATCTGAAGAGGCATCTCTCAGCTGTTGCATTTATTTACCCCTAACTAGTTACCCCATTAAAGTATGTCTTTACGTAGTTATGAAATCCTTCTGCTCAGAGTGCGAGCTCTGTGAGGCCAGGGCTTTGTCTCATATTCTAGGAGCCAGCACTTGGCATACTGCCTGGCCAGAGGAGGGGACCCACATTGTTGGTGAATGCATGGGTTACTGGAGAGAGCTTGTGTCGGGGTGCATCCTGCCCAGGGAACAGCTGAGACATGTGGGGGGGGCAGTGCCAACAAAGGATGTGGGATGGGGTGGGGCACTAAGATGGCAGATTCGTAGTAAGCGTCAGCTCTTCAGTGAGATAATATCAGAAGGAAAGTTGGTCCAATAAATTTTGTTTGTTTGTTTTTGAGACTGTGCTCTTACTATGTTGCTGGCTGGCCCTGAACTCTTAAGCTCAAGTCATCTTCCTGCCACAACCTCCCAAGTAGCTGAGCCTACAGGTCTCAGCTGTCCCTGGTTGGTCCAGTAAATTGTAATGAAGAAACAAAGGAAAATCATCCTCTTGAGAGGATCCCTCACAGGCCCGTTTGGGTGCAGCCTGCAGGTTCTGCTGTTTGCTCTTAGTGCTGACTGGGAGTTGTCTGGCACCGAGTGTTGCTTTGTTGTCTTTTATCCTGAGTCGTTAGCATACAGTCTTCTCAACCCCACCTCCCCACCTGGAGGAGCAAAACGAAGGACCTTGGAACCAGCAGCAGGCGCCCAGTTGGCTCTGGTCTGAGGCTATGTTTATGTTGCTTTGGGGGCCTCCAGTGTGGCGGGGGTGTGGGGGGCTTGTTCCCGGGCATGTGGATGCCTTGCTAGGGACACACATGGCCACCCAGGGGCCCAGTTCTGGTCTGTCATTGAGGTCCTCCAGTCTGTCTTGGAACCAGGTTGGAACTAGGGCCACAGAGTCTGGAGGGCACCTGAAGGTCCTGTCCTTGGCTGGGGGTATAATTGGGCCTGACCTAGGTGACCATCATGAAGAACACGTGGGGAGATGGAAGTAGAGTTGGCAAGTGGCATTGGGACTGTGGACAGGGTCCCCCTGAGGGGTGGGGGGAGGAAGGACTCTCCAGCTACCACTGGCCCTGCTGTGGGACTGGGGCGTGGAGCTGTCCCCACAGTGCTATACTGCAGCTGCTCTGGGGCAGCCCCGCTGGGGAGAGAGCACCTTAGAGGGGCATCTCCATCCATTTTTGAAAAGTGTGTGCTGCCTCTGATTATCTGGAGTACAACCTTGTGTGGAGGAGCAAAAGGAAACAAGTTTCTCAAGACAGAGTGTGTTCCTCAGTGACCATGTGTGGGGTCTCCAGTGCCGTGTGGCCCTCCTGGCCAGGCTCTTGAGAAACTCTTGTCTCAGTGTCTCACTCTTTTGATCTGTCACCTTGTATTGCAGCATGGTTGTACCCTACTGAGACAGATGTGGAGAATATGCCCTCACCTATCCTGGACGTTGTAATTTTCACTACTGTGAATAGCAGCCACCATCTTGAAGCCTTTTCTGTGAGCAGGCACCTCACCTGCCTAATCTTGGCTATTTTTTTTGGAGGTACTGAGGATTGAACCTAGGACCTTTGCACTGAGCTACATCCTCAGCAGCCCATTTAGCCCATTTTTTATTTTTTATTTTGAGACAGGATTGAACTTGTAGTCCTCCCATATCAGCCTCCCAGAGGGCCAGGATCACAGGCATGCTCTACCATGTCCAGTTCTCTGCTAATTTTTACTTTAGCTCTATGAGGGCAGACACTTAACAGATGAGGAGACTGAGGTTCAGAGAGTTAAGTTTAGCCTGGGTTACACAGAAGCTGGGGCTGGATAATCCAGTGCCTAGGAGCCTTCATGTGAACAGTTTAGGGATGACTCCAAACTCTGTGGTCATTGCACAACACCCCTTCATGAATGGTGCTGTGCAGTAGTAGGTGAATGAGGACACCAGGGTGTTGTGATGGGGCCTTGTAAATATTATGTGGGGCAGAGACAACTACGGCTGAAGAGTAATGTGGCCAGATGAGGTAAGAGAAATCTGTGGCTGGGCCAGGGTGCATACATCTCTGAGTTTGCAGAACAGCTGCAAGAACTATGGGAGATCTCATCTACCTCCTCTTTCTTTGGATGGAGTGTGGAGGCCCAACCTTCCCATTGCATCAGACTCATGGCTGACCTTCAGGCCTTGGGCTTTGGATGTGGCTGTCCCTCCTCGAGGGCACTGACAAGCGAATACCCTTGGTCTCTGAAGCTAACAAGCTGGAGACAGGGCCACTGGCAGCAGCAATCTCATGGCAGATGGCAAGGCTGCAGAAGTGAAAGTGAGTGGACGCTTCTCTTACACTTTCTCTGTCAGGGAAGCTCCCAGGTTGTTTCTGCTGGCATTTCCCCCAGGGTCACTTGACCTCCAGTTTTGTCATCTTTGAGCAGGATCTGTTGACTGTCAACAGGGACAGTGTCTCATGCAAGAGAGTCAACAAGATCAGTCAAGGACAGGGACTCATGCAAGTCTTCTCCCCTCGATCCCCTTCTATTTTTATTTTTCCCTTGTGGATATTTCAGCCTATATTTCTAATTTCATCAATTAGTAAATAGTATCTGTTAACCATCATAAAGAATGAGAAAAAATGTGTTGCCACCTTTATTCCCAAGTCTCTACATCATGATTTCTGTCGACTGTTTTATTACTTGGCGTGCACTGCTATTGATTCATGCTGTTGTAAAGAAATGCCAACTGGCTGGGCGTAGTGGCACATACCTGTGATCCCAGCTCCTCAGGAGGCTGAGGCAGGAATTCGTAAGTAGAGGCCAGCCTGGGCAATTTAGCAGAGCCCTTCTTAGAAAGTGCTGGGGATGCATCTCAGTGCTCCCTGGGTTTGATTCTCCAGTACTGCAAAGAAAGAAATAAAGGGTGGGGAGAAAGAAACAAAGGGAGAGAGAGAAAGAAGGAGGGAGAGAGAGGAAGACAAGAGAGGAGAGAAGAAAGGAGGAAGGAAAGAGAGAAAAAGAAAGGATACGGTATACCGTAAAATCACCAGACTCTCATTTCTGGTTCTCCAATTTGCCTAACAGGCAACTGCTATTTCGTAAACCTACACAATGGTCTTGCTATATAGTCCAGGCTGGCCTTGAACTCATGGTGTTCCAGCTGGGATTACAGGTGTGTGCCACTACACCCAGATTACACAAATGGTGTACTGGACACATTTATATTCTACCATTGCTTTTATGTTGTCGGAGTTTATACCATTTAGATTTATTTTATAACTAATACAATTTCTTGCACTTTAGTATCTGGAAACTGGAAATGGCTGGGTAAATAGCATACATAATGTTCACTTGCATAACTCTTACTCTGCAACAGAACAGTATGAGTGAGTAGGGAACGCAGCCCTACCCCTACGCCATACTGCTCAGGAAAAGCCTCTGAGGTTAGGTTGGATGGATTCTATTTTTAGATGCTGTCAGTTGCTCAAAATTAGGCCACATGTTAGTCTGCTTCATGTTGAGATCATGAATTTCTGTCTGGAAATTAATAGAAAGTTAAAGGAGGAAATGTGCCTTCATACTTAGGTTCACGATTGCTGAGTGTTGACGTGTGCTGCCCATGTGGCCGTGGCGACTTCCTTCCCTGTGACCCTGGAGTGGTTCTACCATTTCTTGCCTTGCGTGTTGTTGTTCTTCTTTCTAGGCTTCTGTGTCTGCTGGTTTGTGTGTACAATCTTAGGTAACTTTTTTTCAGCACGTGAGCAGTAGCTTTCTGGTTTCTTAAACATCATACTTGGTCGTTTGCAAATGGTTCAGAGCTGTTTTTCTGGTAAGTCTGAAGGCATTCCTAACACTCAGTGTTGCTCAAGAACTCTGGATTCTTGTGTATGATTCTTATTTGTGACTTGTATTTCCTCTCTGGGAGGCTTTGAGATCCTTTGTATTTGCTTAATGATCAGGAATTTTATGAGATTGGCTCTAAAGAATATTGCCTTCGGTTTTTCTCCTTCACTGGGGACTTGCACTCCCAGTGACTCTTTCAACCTGAAGTTTTCCATCTTTCTTCAGCTGTGAAATTTTAAAAGAAGAGTGTTTTCTCGATTGTTTCCTTATTTCCATGTTCTCTTGTGTTTTTTCTTTCTGGGATTTTTGTTTTGTTTTGTTTTGTTTTGCTTGCCATACTGGGGATTGGACCCAGGGAACACTGAGCTATATCCTCAGCCCTTTTTTACTTTTTATTATGAGACAGAGCCTCAATAAGTGGCTAATTTGCCCAGGCTGGGCTTGAATTTGTGATCCTCCTGCCTCAGCCTCCAGAGTAGCTGGAATTATAGGTGTGCACCAGCTCTTCTGGTTGTTTTGCTTTTTGTTTTTCAGTTCTGGAGATGGAGCCTAGGGGATGTGAGCATGTTAGGGAAGTGCCCTACCACCATGTTACATTTCTGGAGTTCTGTTCTTTTCTTTCTTTCTTTCTTTCTTTCTTTCTTTCTTTCTTTCTTTCTTTCTTTCTTTCTTTCTCTCTCTCTCTCTCTCTCTCTCTTTCTCTCTCTCTCTCTCTCTCTCTCTTCTTTTCTTTTCTTCTTTCTTTCTTTCTTTCTTTCTTTCTTTCTTTCTTTCTTTCTTTCTTTCTTTCTTTCTTTGAGACAGTGTCTTACTATGTAATTCAGACTGGCCTTGAACTCACTATGTAGCCCAGGCTGGCCTCGAACTTACAGTGATTCTCCTGCCTCAGCCTCTTGAGTGCTGGGGTTATAGATGTGTGCCACTACGCCTTACATTTCTGGATACCCCCCTTTTTGACTGGACTTGTCTCTGTAATATTCTCTTACAGATTCTAATACAGTAGTTGTTTTTTATTCCTCTCTGTAAGAGTTCCTTGACTTTTTAGCCTTAGTTCTTCTCATTTAAAATCTTAGCACTTGTATTTTTAAGGTGAAATTATATTAAACTGGCTTTGAAAATGGTTTTTTTGGATGCGTGTGGTTCGGATGCCTTCTTGTGGCAGAGTGTACCCCATCTTGCATGCCTAGGTCTCAAGCTTTAGCTTTGGGAGGGGCATCAGGGTAAAGGGGTGAATGCTGCAGCTCCGTGGGAGTGTGGACAGCCCACAGCGCTGGTCCACAGACAGTCTTTCACTTGATTTTGTTCCTCTTCTGAATCCCTTTCTCGTTGCTTTTGTGCTAGATTGGAGCTCTCATCCCAGCCATCGTTTCCACCTCTGTGGTCCATCCTGCTGGTCCTACCTGCCTATTTCTAGAAATGCATCAAAACCTTTCATTCTGTTTTTAGGATGATTATAATTTATTTCTTTTTATGTCTTTATTGTCATTTAAATGTGCTCTTGTAAACCTGCTATACACAGGTAATCTCAGCCACTGAGGAGACTGAAGCAGGATAATCTTGAGTTTGAGGCCAGTGTGGGCAACTTAGCAAGATCCTGTCTCAAAATAAAAAAGCAGCTGGTTGTGGTGGTGTATGCCTTTAATCTCATCACTTGGGAGGCTGAGGCAGGAGGGTTGCTATGAGGTAAAGGCCATAGTGAATTGAAGGCTGGCCTGAACTGCAGAGTGAGACCTTGTCTCAAAAAAAAAAAAATAGGACTGGGGATGTAGCTCGGTGGTCGATCGTGGGCATAGCATGCATGAGGCCCCGAGTTCAACCCTCACTACTGAAATCAATAAATAGTGTTTTTGTGAGAAGCGATGATTAGGTGAGACCTAGAAGGACAATGTAGAATTTTCATCAGGAGTTTAATATAGTCAGGTTTGCATTTTAAGGCAGTCATTCTGGTAAGTGGGAGATGACAAGATTGTGAAAGGAAGACAGCTCTCATCACAGCAGGAAGGAGGCAAGCATGATCAGTGTAGAGAGCCCTTTGCTGTTCTCGTTCGCAGTCTGGGAAGTTTATATTTGTGATCTCATGGAAATGTTATTGGAATTCTAACAAGTTCATTCCAATCTACACTTCCAGTGCAATCCACAGTGAGAATAAAGATACTAGGACATATTTGTAGTTATAGGGAGCGAAGGGGGTCCTAATCCAGCCAAGATCATGATTCACCAGAACAAAGGCCACAATCCAGGAATCAATAAATCCTGGGTTTTATTCTCCATGAGGGGAGTGGCTCAGGGATGAGTGACAGTGAGAGTGATGGGAAATATGAGTGCTGTGAGCTGGGCTAGATAAGAAGCCTGAGATCACCTCTGTAATATGCAGAGGGAAAGATATGCAGAGAGAGTAATCTGTATAATAACACAACTGAGGTAGTACCTAATATTTTGGGGTAAGTGCTTCAGTTCTCATGTACAGTCTTCACATAGCTGCCATCCGTTCAAAAGCAAAAACTTGATTGTACTTCATTGTTACAGAATGCTCTTAGTGCTTTAGGAGAAGGTCCCACATCTCTCCCTGGCTCTGTTCCTTCTTGCTCTGGGGTCTGTGTTCTCCTTGGCCTCGTCCTATTGCACTTCCCCTTTGTTTCTCTTCTCTTGGCTTCTCAGGGCTTCTCTTAACGCCTGGAACTCACTGCACTGACTCCTTTGTGTCTTCCCTCCTTGCTTGGCCTGGTGTATTCTCCTATGTCTTTCTGCTGACTTTTCCTTATTTTCACTGCATCCCCTTAAAATGACCCGGAGACCCCCAGGATGCCTTTGCAGCTCTCTGGATATGTGCAGCCGTTCTTGGAACTCGTAGCTTGCTAAGGTTTGCTGTCACTTCTCTGTTAAGAGCAGTGCTCATGTCTGTGATCTGTTATTGTCCCCAGTATTTTGATCAGTCACTGCCTCATGATATATTCAGGAGTCAGCAGTGTGTGTGGGTGTGTTTGTACGAACGTGTCTGTGTGTGCATGCAGTAGTGTTTGGTGTGGACGTGGAGGGATGCTCTTGTTGCCCATGGCGAAGAATATCCCTGTAGCATGTCCTGAGAGGCAAGAGGGGAGGAGGTCTGGACGGGCTTCACAATACGGACAGGGTATGGTCAGCAGTGTGATGGAGGGATATGTTTCTCTTAAACTTAACATTTTCAGAAATTATAAATAACCCATTCTATAATTTCAGAGACTTTTAAAAATTATAAAATGAATGTATGTTTGTATGTCCGTATAAGGAAAAAGTCTGTGTATGTCTAGTACAGGCACACTTTAAAAAATCTGAATATTGTCAATGAAGTCCCTGCTATAAAAGGGCCCACTCTGCCTTCTAGTTGAATTTACAAATTAATATATTGCTACATTTTCTCTCCCTGTCTGTCTCTCTTTCCACATCTCTGTCTCTGCCTGTCTCCGTCTTATCTGTCTCTGTCTCTCACACATACACACACACACACATTTAGAAATTTTAAAATAGCACAAGTCGGACATGGTGGCACATATCTGTAATCCCAGTACTCAGGCGGCTGAGGCAGGAGAATTGCTGCTAGTTCACGGCCAGCCTGAATTACAAAGCAAGATCCTATCTTAAAAACAACAACAACAACAACAGCAACAAAAAACAGTCCATAATCAGATGTTCTTATTCTAATCATCTTCTTTATATTTTGTTGCTTTTTTTTTTTTCAGTCCAGGTTCCAGTGAAAGGTCATGCTTGCATTTAGTATGTTTCTTTAAACTTTTCTTTCATCTGAAATAGTTCCTGGGTTGTTTTGTTTTTTGGCTTTTCAAGGTATGTTCCTTTTTGAGGAGTCTTAGGTTGTTTTCCAGAATGTCCCTGAATTTGAGTTTGGTTGTTCCCTTATGGTAGCATCAGATTAAATGTTTTCAGAGGCAACACTGTCAACATGAGAGACGCAGTGTCCTTCCCAGGCGGGTTGCGTAGGAAGGCGCACAGCACGGTGTGGCCCAGTGCTGGCATGTTACACTTGACTGCATGGCACAGGTTGAATATGCCAGGCTTCTTGACTTTAAGTAAAGGCTTGTGTATTTTTCCCATTTGTGGTTCTTGCCTACATCACTTATTACCATGGTGGTTATAAAATGGTCAGCCATTGCACCCACCTTCTCCTGTACTTCTTTAATAGATACAGTGCTATTCAAAATGTCTATTTCTTCTGCTCCTAAATACTTTTTAAAATTTTTAATTTTGTTTGTGGTGCTGAGGATCAAACCTAGTGCCTTACAGATGCTAGGCAAGTAATACATTACCTCTGAGTTCTACCTCCAGCTCATGGATATTTTAAAAAACCTGTTCAGAAAGCCAGGTGGTGCCACACACCTGTAATCCCAGCACTTGGGAGGCTGAGGCAAGAGGATCACTTCAAGTTTGAGGCCAGCCTGGGCTACAAAGTGAGACCCAGTCTCAACAAAACAAAACAAAACAAAACACACACACACACAAAAACCCTCCAAAAACCTCAAGCCAAACAAAACCAAAAAAAACACAAAAACCAAAAAACAAAAAACCCCAAAACTAAACTAAACCAAAACAAAAAAACCTATTCAGAGCCAGGCGTGGTGGCACATGCCTGTAATTCCAGCACTTGGGAGGCTGAGGCAGAAAGATTACTGCAAATTTGAGTCTAGCCTGAACTGCAATAGTGAGACCCTGTCTCAAAAACAAACAAAACACCTGTTCAGTTTGTTTCCATGGGAAATACAAAAAATGAAGGCCAACTACTCATCATAGAAATGCCCCTCTTCTACAGATAGCTGCTTATATCTTGCAAGCTCACTGTCACAGACTCCATGCCTTGCTTTAGTTAAGAGCTACCAAGTGGATGTTAAACATATAGATATGATTAAGAAGCTAAGAGTTCTGGTCTTTTCTTATAAACAGCTTCAAGCTGGGTATGGTGGCACACACTTGTGATCCCAGCACTTAGGAGGCTGAGGCAGGAGGTCTGATATAAGTTCGAGGCCAGTCTGGGCTACATAAGTGCGTTCAAGGCCAGCCTGCACTACACATAGTGAGACCCTGTCTGAAAACAAAAACAAAACACAAAAACAAAAAACAAAAAACAAAAACAAAAAAACCAACTTCCCCCCAGAAAACCAAAGAGCAGCTTATAAACTCAACCTTTCTTTCAACATTTGCTTGCCACGCACAGCTAAATGTCTTAAATATAATAATGAGGAAGATATAGTCTCCACCATTGAGGATCTTGTTCAGCTGGGAGAAGATAGTAGAGTTAGTAGGGGTACAGGGGATGGGGTGCTGGGGGCAGTCTTGAGATATCAGGGGAGTATAGGG
>RJWT010043348.1:0-11971 GCA_004365215.1 Cuniculus paca
CTGTAATTCCAGTACGAGGGAGGCTGAGACAGGAGGATCCTTGTGAGTTCAAGACTGGCCTGGGGTACAAAGTGAGCACAAGGGCAGCCTGAACAGCACAGTGAGACACTGTCTCAAAAACACAAGGGCTGGGGATTTAGCTCAGTGGTATAAGTGCCTGCCTGGCAAGCATGAGGTCGTGAGTTCAATCCCTGGTGCTACAAAAAAAAGAAAAGAAAAAAAAGAAATGGGATTAATCATCACTTCATATTATTGCAACAGCTATAATACTAGTACCTAACATTTATTTTAGGTACTTTCCCAGCCTTTTCGTTAATCCTTAAGATAATCCTATAAGGAAGTGCTATTATTACATCATTACTATTATTTGTATCATTGTCATTATTATTGCTGTTATTCTTATTTTCTACCTAAGGAAATAGAAACACAAAGAGATGTTGAAAGTCAGCTAGGAGGAGTGGAGTGAGGACATATGCTGGCTCCATGGGCCACTTTTAATACCAGACTCTACTGCTTCTCTGATTTTGTGTTGTCTGCTTTTTCAACTGTATGAATTAGAAAAATAGTAGATAAGTATGTTTCTGAATACAGGTCATAGGGAAACTATTCCAATATATGGCACCACAAGTGAGTTTCACAGACCTGGCCCCTTTATATTTGCCTCAAGATAATCATACATGAAAGGTAAGAAGCATAATGTTCATGCATATATTTTTGTTTTTTACAAAACGTGCCTCTCCCTTTCTAAGTCCACAAAATTCAGCCTCATTTCTAGATATTTGTATCTTGTAAAAATACCGTTAATCTCATTTTCTGCCAATAAGTTAAGATTTACCATCATATCACCAAGCCCTGCACAGCAGGCGTTCTATAAATATTTATTGAAAAAAATGCACATATTTGGGATGAGGATCTGTTTCACTTGCTAAGAATGGCAAATACACAGAAATTCCCAAATTAGATGCCTGTGGAAGTCAGATGGAGAAGTACAGAGTCTGCCAAAAAAGATGCATACACACTTCAGGAAAAGAAAACAACAGTGACAAGATGGTGGAGGTACAGTGATTGACTGAGGAACATAAGTTAACTTGTATTAATTTTACGATATCTTAATAAATTTAGTATTAAAATATTGATATAAGTTTTTCTTTTCCTAAGTTGTGTATACATTTTTTGGCAGACTCTGCATATACTGTCCTGTATATATAGCTTATACCCACTTCTTTCTCTCTAATCCTTCCTATGTATTCTATGTCCTTATTATGCTGGTTATATGATGAGTAAATGAAAATATTTGCCCACTATCCCACTATGTTTCCTTCACATTCAACTTTTATAATTTTTATTACTACCGGGCATTTCACAGCAAATTTGTCCTTCTAATTATTACCTTCATGAGCCAGGCGTGGTGGCGCACACCTGCAATCCCAGCACTTGGGAGGCTGAGACAGAAGTTTGTGAGTTTGAGGCCAGCCTGACTATATAGTGAGTTAAAGGCTGGAACTACACAGTGAGACACTGTCTCAAAAAAAAAAAAAAAAACTTCATGAAAAATTGCCATACAGTATAAAAACTGCAGAATAATATAAGAAAAGGAGGAAAGGTTTAACATGTTTGTTTGTTTTTTTCTTTATGGAGGGGAGAAGCCAGGAAAAGTGTCACAGAAGAGAATTCCTTAGCAAAGTTTTTTTTTTAAGTCTAACTGGAGTAGGAAACAGAATGACAGTATGAAACAGCACGGTATGTTGAGGGCAGTGTGGGGGTAGTGGTGTATTACTGATGCTGCAGAAAGAGAGGAAGAGGAAATGGTCATTTCTAGGAGTTTAGACTTGTGTCCATCCTGTATCTAGGGAGCCTGAGGCAGGGGAGTAACTTAAGAGAAGCAGTAGATTGGCTTCAGGCTGGAGATGAAGAGCTTTCTCGGGAATAATAAGAGAGATAGAGTAAAGGGCATTACTATAATGATAAAAGATCAGAAAAGCTCCCACGAGGAATGGAGAAGAAGCTGACTAAGGACAAGTTCAAAAGCCCTGAGATTTTAAAATACTAATTTTAGTGTCAGCAATATGCATATTCATGCAGATCTCTCTACTAGTGTTCATGGGCTGTAGGTAGGAGAAAATGGATGTCAGGATTGATTCATGTTTAGATGTTTATAGGTAGCTAAAAAACCTTAAGGGAGTAAGGGGATTAGCAATGTTGGTAAGAAATTTAAGGAGGACTGGAGAGTTGAAAAATGGTAGAGCACTTGCCTAGCATGCAGAGGCCCTGAGTTTGATCTCCAGCACCAAAAAAAAAAAAAAAAAAAAAAGTTTGAGGAAAGAAAATAATTTAAGGAATCAGTTATAGGGTGCAAGTTTCTTAAGGAAGGAAGCCAGGCCAGAAAGATAAATCAGGGAAATATAGAATGATCAAAGGACGAAGGCCTCAGTGACATCAAAATAAGGCATATGTGAAAGAAATGATGCTGTGGTGCTTGATTGAGTGGGGGCAGGGAGAGGTATTGTGCTCAGTGTAGGACATTAAGCTTCAAGATTACTTCATTAGAGCAGTGTAGAGTTGGCAAGGTCCAGGATGTCAGTGTTACTGAAATGGTGTGAAGACTGAAGTAGAGCAAAGAGTTCTGAGCCTAGTGTGTTAGGTTATTTGTCTGGTGTTAAAGTAGCCAGTGTGATTACAGGTATTGGGGTGAATACAGAGACTGTAAAACAGGTAGTTTGCTGTGTCAACTAGGGCGTGACATAACCAGATAGCTTGTAAGCCTTAAGCTTACTGCTACTTACCTGCAGGTGGCAGGGAGGAGTTAGGAATGTGCCCATGCTGTGGAAGATGGAGGTGGAGAATATACATTGCCTGTGTGCGGGGGCACAATACCAGCAGTGTCCCCGTGAGATAGCCAGGTTTCAGTTAGTCAGTGAGTGGAGTTATGTGAAGAAGTTGCAAATATGAGAGTTTGCTTGACCCTAGAACAAGTTTCAGGTGATATGGCAGAATGAGTTCAAAGAGAACGGCAATAGAATGAATCAGTGGGGTAGTATTGCCCACCTTTTTTCTCTTTTTTTAGTGCATGTTATGAACATAATGGGTTTTATTTGGGTATGTTTGTATACACATATATAATATACTTTGATCATTTTCATCCCCCATTACCCTCCTTACCCCTGCCACCCCTTATTTCCTTTCTCTTCCCTTATAGTCTCTCTTCTACTTTCATGAGGTCCCTTTCTTGTTTTTGTTTTAGATTACATGTATTTAGGAAGACATGTGATATTCGTCTTTCTACATCTGACTTATTTCACTTAAAACGAGGATGCCCACTTTCATGCATTTTCCTGAAAGTAACGATTTCTTTCTTCTATATGGTTGAATGATAATCCATTGTGTATATAAACATATTCTTTATCCAATCATCAGTTGACAAGCACCTAAGCTGTTTCCATAGCTTGGCTTTTACGAATTGCACTGCCTAAACATTTTATCCACTCTTTTTTAAAGGCTGATATTGCACAGGATTTGTGAGGCAAGGAAGGCAATTACTAGTATTCTACCTTGCAAATTAATAAAGTAAGAAAAAGAAGATTAATTACCCAAGGTCACACTAAAAATAAGTGATAGAGATCTGAAATTCAAGATTTCTGCCTACTCGTCCAAGTTTGTTTTCACTGTTTTATGTGGCTTCCTCATTATGTAACAGACAGTTTGAATTTCCTACCGAGGGGTCTAAGCTGAAAACTGTTGTGCAACCCTTAAGAAAACTGCAGTAAATGTTTCCTACAACTGGATAGGGACAGTGGATAGGCTGAAAAAACTTCGTATGTGTTAGGGACAAGAATCTTATTTATATTTAAATTGTTTTAGGGCAAGAATGAAAAAGCAACACTTGGGAGGGGAGAGAATATTTACAAATCATGTATCTCATAAAGGAATAAAGAGCTCCTTCAACTCAACAATAACAGAACAACCCTATGAAGAAATGAGCAAAGACTTAAAATAGAAATTCATCAAAGAAGTTGTACATATGGGCAATAAGCACAAGGAAAGATGCACAACATCAGTTATCAATTGGAAAATGCCAATCAAAGCCACAGCCAGCAGCTACCTCCCACTTATTAGAATGGCTACTTCAATAAAGTTTTTAAATAAAGAGAATAAGTGTTAAGACATGAAAAAATTGGAATCCTTTTGGGTTGTTGGTGGACCATAAAATGGTATAGCCATTATAGAAAATAGTATGACAGTTTCTCAAAAATCTTAAAATCGACTGTGTGTGCTGGCACATGCCTGTAATCTTAATGCTCAAGAGGCTGAGACAAAAGAATTGCTGTGAGTTTGAGACCAGCCTGGACTGCAAAGTGAGTTCAAGGCAAGCCTGAACTGTAAAGTGAAACCCTGTCTCAAAAAAAAAAATCTTAAAATAATATAATCTAGCAATTCCACTTTTAGGTGTATAGAAGAATTGAAAAGCAGGAAATTGACCAGGTGTTTGTACACTCATCCAGCTCATATCAGTATTTACAATAGTCATATCAATGTTTGCAAAGTTGTTGCCACCTAAGTATCCATCACTTGATAAATGGATAAACAAAATGTGGTAAGTACAAGCAATAGTATTACTCAGTCTCGGAAAGAAACACTGACACACAACATGAATGAACTTTGAGGACATTACGCGAAGTGAAACAGGCCAATCACAAAAGGACAAATACACTGTTTGATTCTATTTGGGTAAGCCAGCGTAGGCAGATTCATAGAGACAGAAGGATAGAGTGGCGATGCTGGAGGATAGGAAATGGGAGGTTGTTTAATGGGTATAGATTTTGGTTTTGCAAGATAAAAAAAGTTCTGGAGATTGAGTGCATAACAATGTACATATGCTTAATACCCCTGAACCATAAGCTTAAAAATGGTGCAGATAGTAAGTTTTTTGTTATATGTATTATACCACAATTTTTAAAAATAGATAAATATTTCAGCCCAATTTTTATTAGGCTAAGATAATTATTTATGTTGGAATATTCAAGTAAAATAGATGAATGTTAAAAAGAAAGTTTTCTCCTTTTAAACTTTATAGTTTAGGAACATTTTGCAATGAAGTTTTTGCAGTGGCATTGATAAGCACACTCAGTTAATTCTACCAACTAATATGTCTAGAAAATATAGCTATATAAGCTTATGCAATAATTAATTTTATTTTATAGTTTTATGAGAGTCTGTCTGTCATAGCATAACTATTTAACATTTGAGGTACTACCAGTCTGCTTTTCAAAGAGGCTGCACTAGAAAATGCTTTCTTGAGATGGCTTTGAGTTGTCTGGGTCCTAAGTGACAGCATCCTGCGGAGTGAAGACTTAAATACAAGGTCATGGCAAAATGTATGAGGTTCATTACCAGGATTGTAATAGTACCGGAAGGGAACATGGATGATCCATACAGGACCCAAAGCAGAATCCTCACCGTGGATGGCCTCATCGAGGACATTGAGCCACAGTGATGTTATAAGAAACCTTGCCATCTGCAACAGCAAGAAAGTTGTGAAATCTGCTGGTGAGTCTAATGAAAATGGCTCAAAAGGATCAACTTCTTGATGCAAAAGAAATCAGGCAGATCTCTAGCAGGGTTGCTGAAGCCTGCAGTTGAGAGGTCCACGTTCACCGTGTTGTCTACACCTCTTTTCTTTCTCCAGCCCCATTTTCTATTATCTTTTTGCCCCCACCCAGGCCCCACTTCTCTAAAACCCGCAAAACACTGAGCTATATCCCCAGCTATTTTATTTTATTTTATTAATGAACAGGGTCTCTCTAAATTGCCCAGGATGGCCTTGAATTTGCAGTCCTCCTGCCTCGTCCTCCTAAGTAGCTGGAATTATAGGTGTGTACCATCATCCCTAGCTTCTGCCTTTCCTTACAATAAAATATGTAAATTTGAAATAAGCATATGTGCAAGAAGACTTTCATATACAGAAACAATCTCTTTAGTCAACTGTGGACCTCTCTTTTATTAAATGAAAGAGAAACAATCCAAAAGTAGTCAAGGAGTACAGTGGTGGTTCCTAGGGAATAGGGGAAAGAGCATTGGCGTTACTGTTTAATGGAAACAGTTTCAGTCTGCCAACATGAAAATGTGAAAGTAGACGGTGATGAGAGGTGCACCAAAAATGTGAATGAACTTAATGCCACTTCAATGGTTAAAATATAAATTTTATGAGTATGTTGCTATAATAAGTAAGTTTTTAAAAGCCAAAAAAATGCTTTCTTGAAGATTTGGTATCAATGAACCACCCTTTAAAATGAACTTGAATAGTAAACAAAGTCCAAATGTTATTAGAGCTGAAATGTATAACCTGTTGTTCCCTTTTAATGGTCACGTCCTACTAATCCTTCAAAGTTTAGCTCACATACCAGCTCTTCTAACAAGTCTCTTATTTCTCAGCCAGAGTTAATAGCTTCATTCCTTTTTCGAACGTGAAAAGATGAATAGGACTCAACCAGTAAGGGTAACCAGTTACCAAATGACTAAGCAATTCTCCCGATATACCCAAGAGTAATGAAAAGATGTCTGCACACACAGACACACACACAGACACACACACACACACACACACACAACTTGTACACAGATTTTCATAGCATCATTGTTAATTGTAGCCAAAGCATTCAAACAACCCTAATGGCTTTCAACTGATGAACAGATGAATAAATAAATGTGATATATCCATAGAATGAAATATTATCTGGTAGTAAAAAAGAAATGAAACTTTGATACATACCATAAATAAAACTTAAAAGCATCATTCTAAGAGGCCAGTCCCAAAGGCCACATATTTTATGATTCAGTGTATATAGAATGTCTAGAATCTAGAGAAAAAGAGTAGATTAATGATTAATTGCTTGGGGCTGAGGGGTTGGAAGGAAGTGGAGAATGACTGCTAGTGGGTACCAGGTTTCTTTAGGAAGTAATGAAAATGTTCAAAGATTGACTGTGGTGGTTTCATTTCATATACTGAGTATTCTTAAAGACACTGAATACTTTAAATGGGCAAAATATGTGATTTATAAATTATGACTCAAGAAAGCTATTTTTTTAAAGTATTTTCTGGAGAATTCAATTAAGTTGGTCACTTCCTGGGGCAAGTTTATTCTTTCATTTAACAAATATCTATTGTCTACTAGGTGCTAGATAGATACTATTCGACGAAACTAAACTATTTCTATTATTTTTCATTTTAGAATCAGATTTTTCATGATTAGAATGTCAATTAAATAATGTCTTTTGTTTTGGATATTCCTATTGTTTTTGCAGTTTATTCCCTTTATTGTTGATAGTTACATCTGAATGTAAGGTGCAAAACAAGGTGTATGATAGTGTGGGAGAAGGAAAACATAAAGAACAAAACACAAGTGCTCGCTTCGGCAGCACAGATACTAAAATTGGAAAGAAGAAAGCACAAGGGCCAGTGGATAGAATCTTGGTAGAAAAAGACCAATTCATGCAGCTGTATCATAGGAACAAACAGAGCAGAATTGTAGAAAAAAAGGCATTCATTCCACCAGTGCGGAGACAATGGGTAGTGTGAGAGCTGCTTTCTTTTTTTCCAGGTTTTTGTTTTGTTTTGTTTTTTGTTTTTGTAGTGCATTTTTGCAGTTATAACAATCACATTCCTCATGGGAAGTTGGTACATGTACATAATAAATCTTAATTCTCATTTCATTTCCTTCCCCTTTCCTCCTTCCCTCCATCTCTTAGTCCCTTGCTCATTTGTAAAAGATGCATCTACCTATTCTCTATTATTTGTCTCTTATGTTGTTCATTTGTATTTTTAGTTTCTCATATAAGAGAAAGTGTGTGATATTTAAGCTGTGTGTCTGATTTTTTTCACTTCACATTATGGTCTCAAGGTGCATCCATTTTTCTATAAATTACTGAAGTGCATCCTTCTTTATGGCAGAGTAGAACTCCATTATGTATAAATACTACATTTTCTTTATCCATTCATCTGTTGTAGGCATGTAAGCCACTTCCAAGATTTAGCTATTATGAATTGTGCTGCTCTTTATTTGACAATCAGCGAGTCTTCAGTGAACTTTGAGAGACAGTTCATTGATTCCTAGGAAAAACCCGCTTCTAAGGGATGAGGGAGTTAAGCAGGTGAGGGAACAGAAGTATGGCGTGAAACTGTTTTGTGGGGAGGTTTACTAATGGAGAGAAGAAGAAAAGTAGAATTAGCTAAAAGAAGGGAAATAAGAACAAACTGCAATTTTATTTTACATGTTTATTTTTGAGATAGAGACTGGAATATGATGACAGGTTGGGGCAAAAGGATGGTATAAGAGAAAATATTGCAAAGAAATTTGCGCCTTTTTTTTTTCTTAAAACTTGGTTACTTCTTGTTTCATTGTTTGAACATTTTTTCATGCCTATATCTTGTAATTTGAATAACTTTTGAAGGTAACAATATGCAGTATATTAACCATTGTTAATCTCCTGCTATTTTGTTTTGAAATTCAGTATCATCGTTTTTACTTTTTTCATTTTAAAATGAAAAAAAACCTGATTACTGGTTTCAGAAGAAATTCTCAGACTTTTCTTTATCAATTGTATTTCCAAGCATTGTAGCTTAGAATTTCGTTTATGGGAAGACTTATCTTATGGAAATGAGGAACCACCCATAATATTGATTTTGGACTTTGCATGTTTGCTTCTTTCATGTGTGTCATCACTAGTGAGGCATTACAATAGACTCACTTAGTGATATTTGCTTCTTAGTTAAAATTGTATGTATGACAGAGTAGTACTCCATTGTTTACATAAAATTATATCTATTTTATTGTTCATAGGAATTGGCAACCACGTATCTGTAGCAATGTCCGGAAATTCTATGTACAAGAAAGAGACTGTTTTAGTCTCAAGAAAGTATGTAGAAAAGATTGTTCATAGTGCTTCAAAAAGAAGATAATTGGTTCCAAAATTTTGACTTAGGCTACATTAATAAAGCAAATATAAATTATCTTTATACTTTCTATTAATGGAAAGATAAACTTTATCCTCAGACCAATAAAACAGATAATAGGACTTTGTAATTATATATAATTGAAAACTGTGAATTATCGTATTAATGAAATGGAAGACTTCCTGAGGCTACCAGGAACTCAACAGTAACTATTAGCACTTAGCACTTCCTCATTTGAGAAACTAGTCCCAACTGGTAATAATTCAAAATGAATTTGAGAGGTATTTTTGTTAAAGTACCTCGTGTAAAGCCCATATGCCCCATAACTTTCTGATAGTACCATGTTGCCTTCATAGTAATATCACTTCAGCACTCAAACTAATTAAAATGATGTTTTAGAGCCAGGCGTGGTGGCACACATCTGTAATTACAGCACTTGGGAGGCTGAGGCAGAGGATCCTTATGAGTTCAAGACCAGCCTGAGCTATGAAGTGAGCTCAAGGGCAGCCTGAACGGCATAGAGAGACCCTGTCTCAAAAACACAAGGGCCGCGGATTTAGCTCCGTAGTGTAAGTGCCTGACTGGCAAATGCGAGATCATGAGTTCGATCCCTGGTGTCAGGAAAAAAAATCAGGCCACGCAGCACAAGCCGATGCAGAAACATGAAATGTAATTGTACTGATTGTGACCAGCATCACATTACACAGCACACCTGTGCCACTCAGTGACTGTCCCTGCATGGATGCTCCTCTCATACGCAACCCCCTGGAGTCTCATCCTTCACCAACACATAGAGTTCTTCTCCAAACCTTTCTGTGAAGTAGAGCTAGCTCGACTGTACTGCTGTGCCTTTGATTGCCACTTACGTCATTGGAAGGAATTGGTATCATTGTAATATCATTGTCATAAGAATAACCAAGACAACCATAAGAAAGCGTTCATACCGCCATTTTGTTACACTACAGCTCTGTCATTGGTTCATTTCACTCTTAATCTCCAAAATGTACACACTCTGCAATCTTCTGCTCTATTGCTGGTTTCTGCTTTGCTGACTGGACATGTCCTTTTGAATTCACTAGTTGATATTCCTGTACCAAAAACCCCCATACACTTTCTTATTCTGATGTAGATTTATATCCACCAGAGGAGTATTTAATACATAGCAATATTTCACTAATCTCTTCTGTCCCTTGCTTCTGTATCTTTGATTTGCAAGGCAGCTACTCCAGACATACACGTAGAAGACCTCAGGAGTTTATAGGAACAAGAGAATTATTTTAAGGACTAGTTTTATTTTAAGGACTAGTTTTAATTATTTTAAGGACTAGTTTCTCAAGGACCTAGGAAAAGCTTTTGAGTGAAGTCTTGAATCATAGCACTTTGTGGTTTATGCAGTGTGAGCACACACATACACATCTATACTTGGGTAGTACCATTTAATTTTCCTTAGGTTTTATTTTTAATTCATATATGTGGGGTGTGATATGATGTTTGGCATGTATGTGTTTAAGGATCAAATCAGGCTAATTGTAACTCACATCTCAAATATCATTTTTGTGGTAACATTTAAAACTGTCTTCTAGCTACTTTGAAATACACATTTAGTTGGCTATAGCCATCTATTCACTGAGCTGTGCAATAGAACACAAGAACTTAGTCCTATCTGACTGTAGCTTTGTACTCGTTCACCAAAGCCCCACACTGCTCTGCCTCACCACTCCCCACACAGCCTCTGGTAACCACCATTCCACTCTCTGCTTCTGTGAGTTTGAAATTTTTAAATTCCACATATAAGTAAAATTATATTTTGTTGCCTATCTCTGCCTGACTTATTTTACTTAACATAATGTCCTCTAGATTCATCCATGTTGCCACAAATGACTGAATTTTCTAGTTTTTTAAGAGGCTGAATAAAATTTCATTGCAGATGTGTGCTGCATTTTTCTCAAATCCATTCATCTGTTGATGAATGCAGGTTATTTCCACATCTTGGCTATATCAAGGTTGCAGTGAACATGAGAGTACAAGGTTTTGTAACTATTTTATAAATTCTGACAACAAATGTCCAAGTGTTGATATATTTGATATATTGATATATTTCATATCTGATATGAAATATATTGATATATTTTATGTATTCATTGGTATATTTTATGTATTCGTTGATATATTTTCAGAAATAAGTTTATGCAGAGGAAAGCAATTTGTTCATTCAGCGTTGACATTAAACTTAAGCTCAGATCTTTTGAATCTAAAATTCATCCCCTCTCCTTTGTACCTTGTAAATGAGGCTTAATGGTAGGGAAGGGATCGGAGGCATTTGAAAGGGCATCCAAAAGAAAACATAAAGGCAGACTGTAGATGCACAGTGCCTGGGCAGTTCAGTGTAGTGAAGAGTCATTGAATCATAGGGAATTCACAAAGACTCATAGTGGACCACACCTGAGAGCTTGGGGGAGATGATGGAGGGTTGAATATATAGGTGAGAATTGTGACCTTTAGCCCACATTTAATAAGGAGTCATAGATTTCTTGATGTAGAAATTGGCTGGTTGGGTCTGTAGTTGCACAAAATGTTTACAGCTCTTATTTTCCTACATGTTTATAGAATATTCAGAAAGAGCAAAAGGTTTTGTTTTCAAAAGTAAAGTATTTTTGAAAGAGCAGATAACTTACTGACTTAGTTTGACTCTTTCTTAATTCTTCTTGCTTGCCAGGCAGGTGCTTATGCCACTGAGCTAAATGCCCGTCCCTCCTTTCTTAATCCTTAAGATCTAACTTTTTACTAATTTTTCATGTTCCTGCACCAGAGTGATAGATTTTTTTGGTTTGGTTTGGTTTTTATTTGTTTTGTTTTTATTTTGCATCTGGGAGAGATTCATTCTTTTTTCCTTCATGCACTGTGCATAGCTTGGGCTAGATGTAGAACCACAGTTCACAAAAACTTCCACATTCTAAAAAGTTATTCTGCTATCCTGTTTTTACGTATTGTGGAGAATGTGTTTTCATTTCTCTTGGGGTCACA
>RJWT010043349.1:0-11974 GCA_004365215.1 Cuniculus paca
TTTAAATCATTAAAAATCATAACCACAGTATTTGTATATTTTACTTTCCTTTTTTTTTTTTTTTTTTTTTGTGGCGCCAGGGATTGAACTCCTGACCTCACACTTTCCAGGCAGGCGCTTAGGCTGCTAAGCTAAATCCCCAGCCCTCCATTTAATTTTTTGTGAGGACTTGGTGATATCTTCATTCTATTGTTGATATTATATTTGTTTCTCTTCATAGAGTATATAACTTTGATTTTAATACTAAATAGCATATTAATATCACCTAAAATAATACATAAAAGAATGTTTCTTTTCTGGTACTGGGGATTGAGCCTCAATCATGGAAAATAGTGGGCAAGCACTGTGCCATTAAACTACATTTCCAGTCCTTATTAGCCAGCCTGCAATATAAGATCCGTAAGTAATACTCATCAATTTTCCCCAATTCTTTGCTATTTTTCTCATAAATGTTATTTTTACATGACTTAAAGTCATGATATAATTTTCCTTAAGTCCTTTATTTTAAAGTGAATGGAAATTAAAGTTCGTAACACTCTTCATATTTTGTTTTTACATTTTTACATTCGTCATTTCTTTTTCTGCATAGACTCAAGTCTCCTTCGTAGTTATGCTTCCCATTGTTCTTTGAACTGCTTAACCAATGTCCTCATAAAGTTCTTATTGTAAAAAATATTTACCATCATACACTCACATTTTCCCTGTTGCATTTCTTCTTTATATTAGATTATGTGATAGCCTCCCCCAGTTATGATACACTTTTCCTCATTCCAGTTTCTTTCCATTATTTCTGTTTAGATAAATTCTGTTGTTCCATTTTCACATTGATAATTATTTCTTCAACTGCACTAACTCTACTGATGATCTCCTTGTAGGAATCTATGTATTTTCAGCATTATACTGAATGGTTTTCATAACTTCCATCTCCCTAGTGTAAATTCTGCCATATTCATACATGTTGTTTAGCCTATGGACTAGAAATCTTATTCAAATGACTATCAATGTTTGTAGACAAATACTAGCGAGAATGTGTAGATTTGAACATTTTGATGGTGTCCGTTATTCACATACGTGATTGATAGTGATGAGCAGAAGAGACTTTGAGAGTTAATATAAGTTCTTTCTTTCTTTTTTTTTTTGTTTTTGTTTTTGTTTTTGCGGCACCGGGGATTGAACTCATGACCTTGCACTTGCCAGGCAGGCACTTAGGCTGCTGAGCTAGATCCCCAGCCCTAATATAAGTTCTTTCAATTTCAGGATCTCTGGTTTTTATATAGATTGTGGTACTTTATGTATGGTTTCATATGTAGCTGAGATTCCTGCATGCTTGTAGTGTTGGATCACTACCCCACACTGCACAGAGATGAGTTCCACATCTTCTTGGAAGGGACTTGACTTTAGAATTTAAATTATTTCAATGCATGTAAATTCGTACTTGGGAAAATTTCACAAAAAGTTATGATTCTGTAGATTAACTAGATTTTTTAAAAATATGGTGGAGGCAGTTTTGTTGTAAGTTCTTACAACCTAAGTGCAAATGAAACTTCTTTTATGCATTGCTATGACTTTGAGAATCTTTTCTATTACACCACACGTACCAGTGCACTATCAACTTCTGAATCTTGAAAATGCGATGGTATAAACTCAGCCCTTTTCTAACTGATCCTATCCGCTCTGCTCATATGCTGCTACGTTACTTTTTTGCCCGTTCTTCATTTTATTCTTTCTTTTATGTTTCTTCCACCGTTCCTTGCTCTCTATCTCCCTCTTGTCTCCCTTCCTTGCTATCCCACTTCCTGCCAGTCCGTCCCCCAGTATCCCACCCTCCTTTCCTTAAACCCATCCCCCTCCTTCCATTCCGCATTCCCTCTCTCCCTCTATTACCTCCTTCTTTTTCCCTTCCCTCTTCCTTTGTTCCTTTTTTTTCTCCCTTCTACTTATATTTTTGGGACTATATCCTATTAACGCAAGCCCAAAATATATAAAACCTACAAGTCAAATGAATGGAATGAATAATGAAATGCAGTGGAAATCATTTCATAAACATTACTTGTCTGTTCTACTTCTGTCATTGAATTAATGAGGATCTTCAATACAAAGTGAAAAATCAAGTAATTCCTGTGTTGCTTTATACAACATAAACTTAAAAACAGGAGATTTGTTGCTAGACAATTTAACCGTTTTTTTTCTTTTTGGTACCAGGGATTAACTGAACTCATGACCTCACACTTGCCAAGCAGGCACTTAAGCCACTGAGCTAAACTCCTGGCATTGACAATTTAACTTTTAAATTGGACATTGGAGCTATGTAGCATTGAGCCAAGTATTTACAATTTTGTATATGGTTTTCTAATCTGGTATCCAATGAAATAGGACAACAACTTCATGGATATATAACCACAGAAATTACAAGTATTAATAATCTAATAAGTTTCATTAATTAATAATCTAATAAGTTTCATAGATGTGCTGATTTTTACTGTTGCAAGGGAGGAGATTTCCTGCAACTCTTTTAGGATTTCTGGGTAGGTTTGAAAATGGAAGGACAAAGACAATTTACACAATTTTATTCCTTAAAAATCTTACATGACAATGGTCTAGAAAATAGCAAGTCTAACTAGGTACCACTCACAATTCATTTCAGAGTATTTTTACTCGGTGCCCATAAATATTGCACCCTGATCTTCTTTAATCATTCCTGACCTCCTACCCTCTCCACTGTTACCTTTACATGATCAGCATCATCAAAAAACTTTCTTTTTATTTCTCTCTCTCGCTCAGACTTCCTTTTTCTCTCTCTGTCTCTCACACTCTGAGACAGGGTTTCACTATATAACTTAGACCATGAACTCACTGTGTAGGCCACTGAGACTGTCTTTCTACCCCAGATTCCTGACTTCTTAAATATTTGTGTCACCATGCCTAGCTCTTGATATTTCTTCCTTTTCATTTTTTTTTCTTTTGACAGAGCATTTGAGAAAATGTCTGCCTGTGTAGTTCAGACTGGCCTTGAACTCACTATGTTGCTTGAGTTGACCTCGTCTTCAGTTATTCTCCTGTCCCACTTTTCTACATGCTGTGATAGCGAAGGCACCACTATGCCTTGCTTTTTATTCTTTCATTTTCTTTGTCCTTTACATTATTTACATGTTGTGTTTCTTATATAAGAGGAATCATGCATTCAAGGATATGTGTCCAACGCAACAGATGAACAGCTCTGTGAGGAGATAGGGTATTGGGGACTACGAATTCACAATGGCTAACTTTGCATGCTCCCCTAAGAGAAAAATGGAGGCTTGAGGTTATGCTATCACCCTTTGAGACCTCTGATTAACTCTTGAGATAGACCATCCTCTCTCATTCACTAAACTAAACTAAAACTACTAACAGGAAAAACAGCACTCCAGAGCAAGATCCCTCTTAGCATAAAACCATCTCCACCCCCTTGAGTCATCCCAGGATTATTCGTTGCCTGCAATGTTATCCAACTCTGACTCACTGAACTTTGACTCTTCTAACCCCTCCTATCATTGTACACATCCAATAAATAGCGTCTTTTTGGAGTATTAGGGTCTGTGCCCGTCCTGAGGCATTGACCTCCCAGCCCCCATCATGTGCTACTACTAGATTTGTCTCTGTTTCTTACTTTATCCTTCGCTGTACCCCTCATATAGGCAGTTGGTGATCTTGGCCAGGTTCCTGAAAATTGGGGAGCCAGAGCATCGCTAGTTTGGTATGTGAGAGAGCTAGCACACAGGGAAACCCAGGTATATGGTGTTTAAAAAGACAAGTAATCGAAGGACTTCACAGGCACAGAATAAATGGTTGCTCAGTGCAGAGGGGAATTTCCTTTCCCTATGCTGGAAAGAGAAAAACCTGAACATATTCTGAGTGCCAGCTGTGCTGCCAGACAGAGACGGAGCCTGAGGAGAAGGAGACCTGAGCTGAGCCAAGCGAGCAGGGACGGAAGCGATGGTGGCCAGCGATTCCCTCTGCAGGGAGACAGCGCTGGGTGCGGAGCCCTCTCGGAAGCCCCCTCTCCCCTGCGCAAGGAGAGCAAGCGGGAGAAGGATTCGGACAGCGCTGGTGCTGAGCAGCATCTGAAGCTACTCTCCCCACCTTGAAAGGGGAAGCAGGTGAACAGAATACTCCCAACCTTTCAGATGTTCTGAATGCAACAGATAGACAGTGAGACACTCTGCTACTTAGGTTGTGTCCAAAAAAAGGGCAACTGTGACAAAAAAAAATGTGAAATCAAGTGATTGAGAAAATTGCCCTAGTGCCTGGCTTGGTGAGCAAATGTAGGCGGGAAATTCTCAGTGGAGAGAGACCAATATTAGGAAGCCCAGAGAAGAAAATCAGCAAAAGAAAATGGCATCACACAAATCAGGGTGCTGTGAACCCTGCTGCAGGCTCAGAGGTCAGGCACAGGAGGGTCTGTGGGAGTCAGGTCTGAGGCTGGGATCAAGGCTGCAGGAAAGTGTGGAAGGCTGGGCGGGTGCGGCTCATTGTCTGTGTGAAGACCCTGATGCCCCAGCCCCTCTGCTCTGCTCGGCAGCATCCAGAGGACACAGGGCAGCACGGAGACACTGGGCATCCAAAGCATCCAGGGGCAAGGCTGGGAGTTTAAGGCACCTGGTCCCATGGTCAGGCCCTGCACACAGAGTAGGCAGACACTGCATTTCCTGTCACCCTCCTTCCCAAGAGCAGAGGAGACTGAGGGGCATCTCACCCCTGGCAACCCTGGCAGAGGACTGATGTCACCATGGAGGGGCAGAACTCAGCCTCCAGAGAGCCAGAGATGGCTTCTCCAACATGTACAGAGACTGTTAAGGAGATGGGAAAAAAGACAGCTTTTGTTCCTGCTTTTCTGAGGCCTTGGCCTAAGGAATTCTAGAGGGAATTCTGGTCTCCAGCATAGGTGCCCCGACCAGGAGGAATAATCCCTGTGTGTGCACGTGTGCCCTTTTGTAAGCATTGAAGCTATTGCTTTTGCTACTGCAGGGTGTTTTCTTGATTTGTTAGGTTCTGTCACTGTCAGTGTCTCACATGGCTCTCTAGTCTTCCAACAGACAAAGACCTACTAATTCTTTGTGTTCCCTCTTTCCATATTATTCTCCCTCTACTTCTACATTCCCCTGCTTTCTCTTCCTTATTCCTCCTCCTCCTGTATCTCTCTTTTTTTTTTTAAAGAGAACAGAACAGAACAGAACAGTGTTAAACACAACAAAGCATGTCATAAAAAAACACTGCAAGCAATACAGGTCTTCAAAATATAGCAATAGGATACAACAAGGGCTACCCTAGTGTCTCTTGTTTTCTTTGAAATGGTTGTTCATACACTCACACACAACAAACTCAAATGAAACAAAATAATATAAAACCAGATAAAACAAAAGAGTGAAAACATTACAGGCCTTCAAATCAGACAATAAGAAATCAACAATGGCTACCTTAATGTCCTTTGTTTTCTTCAAAAAAGCTGTTCATGTCTTCTCACACATTGCAATCAAATAGTAGAAAACAGACTTAAACCAATCAAATCAAAGAATAAAAGCATTATTGGACTTCAGAACCTTTTCCCCATATTTCCTGGGGATTTTGTATCTTACTGAGTCTTTCAGTTTCTTACACTAGGGAGACAATGCAGTGTTTACACATGTGAGTTTGATTTATTTCACTTATAAGTATGGTCTCAAGTCTCATCCATTTACCTATAAAAGCCTCAATGTGATCCTTCTTTATAGCTGAATAGTACTCCATTGTATAAAAGTACCACTCTTTTTTATCCATTCCTCAATGGATGGGCATTTGGGATGTTTCCAAGATTTGGCTATTACAAATTGTGCTGCTGTAAACATGGGTGCACATACATCACTGTGGTAAGATGATTTCACTTCTGGGAATATGCCCAGAAGCAGAATAGCTGGGTCAAATGGGACTTTCAATCCTAACTTTTTGAGGAACCTCCAGACTGATTTCCACAGTGACTGCACCAGTCTACACTCCCACCAGCAGTGGAGAAAGGTTCCTTTTTCCCTACAGCCTCTCCATCTTTTGTTATTGGTGGTTTTCTTGATCATGGCCATTCTTTCTCCTCCTGTGTCTCTTGAATGTCCCCTCCTGCCTCCTTTGCTTCTTGTATGTAAATCATCTCATTAAGGTCTCACCTCGCTGTGTATCCCAACCTATTACTCTCTGTTTTTGATTCTAAATTAACAGGAAAGATGGAGAATTTCTCAAATGAATCATATATTACATGCTGCTTTATGATTGTTCTGTGAATATTGACATTACTCAGGATTATTCTGTCTTCATAAAGCAATGGTAAGAATTCTGCCTCACAGAAAATTCAGTAGCAAGAACCTTAGCCTAACCCTAAAACTAACCCTTAAAAAAAGATTCAGCTTTTTGTTGTATTTTAATTTCTTTATTCTTTTCAAAACAATATCTTAAGTATATATAACAAAGCAATATATCCCCACTAACCATTGCAAAATATATTTTAGTATCTATAGTGTTGATTATGGCTTTCTGCTTATTTTTCTTTCATAAATAAAAAAATTAAGTATAGTAAAATAATGAACGTGGCCTGTGGAGGAAGCCAGTCGCACCGACAACGTAGAATGGAGATTCTGCCCCATCCCTGCCAGGCCTGAGAACTTGGAATCTTCAGCTGTCAACACTCAGCTCCTTAGTGAAGGCTGGGGAACCGTCCACAGCGCAATAGGCCAGGACGCTGCTGAATAACAGCTCACACAGCAGCTCACCGCAGAGTGTGCTTACTCATAAAATTAGGATAAGACACTGAGCACACGGTACTATAATAATAATGCAAACCTAAAAGTACACTCCAAAATAGTTTGTATTCACAAAAGATAATAGACCAGAGGAAATTAATATTATGTGATTTCACTTTCCTTGCTTTATTTTCCTCTTCAAATTTCAGCGTTTTCTATTATTCCAATGTGTATGCATTATGTCTATGACCAAGGCATACATTTAAGTATAAAACATTTCCAGGAAAAAATTTTGTAGTTCCTCCTTCATGGTGTCTGTGGTAAAGTATGACTCAGAAAACTTCTCCAATTTCCTAGTCAAAAAGCAATCCTAACTAATCACTTGAATGTAGACGTAATTCCTGGAAAGTTTATGTGCCTATGTGTGGATTTAAAAAGTAAATAAATGAAGTTCAAGAAAAACTTCCGGTATCACAAGAGAAAATGGAGCGTCAATGATCTAAATGTGGAAGTTCTACGGGAAAAGACAAAACCTTATGTTCATTAAAGTCTTGAAACTTTCTCCTTGGAATCCGGCCAAGAAACCCTCCTTGGAAATCGCTCCCCGAGGATGAGCAAACGCTGCGGGATTCTGAACGCGCATTATATGAGGCGGCCTGGAATTACCAGACTCAAAGAAACCAGGCACAGGCCTCTGTTTCCATTCACAGTTCCACCTCGGATTCTTTTCAGAGGAAACTTCCGGGTGAGATTTTAATTTGATCAAGACATGAGCAAAATTTCTAGGGCCATACAGCGATCCTCAGGAAAAAAAAAACATGAATGCAGAAAAACATAAAAATAAAGTACCTCCAGGAAAACAAGTAAGTTACAGTGATTTTCAGCTCAATTCCATACTTTTCATATTTTATTTCTGAAAATATTTTGTGATTGACAAATTTCTAAACAGATAACCATGGAAGGCCATTTTTCCAGCAAATCTGGTGCACAGTAAGTATCTTTCTGAAAACTGGAGGGAATTATACTAGATAAAATGAAAGAGATTTTATCCAAAAAAATATGTGCACATATAGCATTTGTGTCACACTCAAAATAATGTTAAGATTTGCAAAAAAAAAAAAAAAAAACAAAAAAGGAATATAAAGTTGGTTTAATGAAAGCATTCAAGCAATGCACATAATCTGAAAGTACAATTTTTTGAAGAGATTTGATGTTGAATGAGCAACTGAAACAAATACATTGTTACCAGAGCTGCAGGTGCACACTGCCTCAAGCTGCCTCAAAAAAGGTAGGGAAAATATATTTTGGTAGAAAGAAAAGGGTTTATTTTGGCCAAAGTCTCTGTCTCCAAAAGTTCACTTCTGCGTGGGCTTTCACATCCAGGTGACTGCAAGCTCCCTGCCTCCCTCGTCTGAATTCAATCAGATCTTAACTCCCCGGGGTCACATCTGAATCTTCTTTTCAGACAGTATTGATACTTTGCAGACAGAGTAATAATGCTCTTTGCAGTCATTTAACTGAAGAAGAGGAAGTGTATTCCTGCTCACCCAGGGCAAGCTGGAGAAGCAGTCTATTTAAATTAAAAAAAAATTTTTTAAAGATTCATTCTTAGGCCAGTGTGGTGACACCTGCCTGAAATCCCAACACTCTGGAGACTGGGCCAGGAGGATTGCTGCAAGTTCAAAGCCAACCTGGGCTAAAAAGTGAGTTCAAACCAACTTGGACTACAGAGCAAAATCCTGTCTCAAAATAACACTCACACACACACACACACACACACACAAAATCATGTTTTCCTCTCAGTTACCATATCTTGAGGTATTTAATAATAACATGTCACACCATTAGGAACAAAAGGAGTGAAGAATGCATTAAAAATGGTTTTAATAGTAGTCAATTATGTATCCTTATTCAGAATTGCTAAAGCAAGTTCTGGTTAGGAACACAAGATTGCAAGTCTGCTGTCCGGAGTCAAAATATCTAGGAAAAATCAGAGTCAACATGGAACTGCATCTAACAGAAGTCATCTCTCTGGTCCTGAAGTAAAGTATGTAGATAAGAGTTCTCATCGTATATTTTCCAGACTTGAATGTGTTAATAATGAAAGGAATTCAGAATAGTAATCAGTTTCAAACTAAAAGAGAATGTAACCCTTTAATGTACCACAAACGAATGTCAATTTATAACCATATCTATACATGAAAATTGTAGTTTTTTAATCTTCTTCAACATAGTTTCATTAAATTCTAGGTACATGAGTTATGAAAAATACTGAGACATTCATATAAAGAAAAATGATTTGGTGACAGGAAAATGTTAAGATTGACTATTCAAGATACAAGTGCAGTGAACACCATGGGTAGCTGGAACTCCACCAATGTGCCTGACTTCATCCTCCTGGGGCTGGCGGATTCTGCAGAGACGCAGCTGGTCCTCTTCCTGCTCTTCCTCCTCATCTACCTGGTCACGGTGCTGGGGAACGCAGGGATGATACTGATCATTCGCCTGGATCCCCAGCTTCACACCCCCATGTACTTTTTCCTCACTCACCTGTCCTTTCTCGACCTCAACTACTCAAGTGTCATCACCCCTAAAACCTTACAGAACTTACTGACTTCGTCCAAGAGCATCTCAGTCCTGGGCTGCTTCATCCAAATGTACTTTTTTATTATCTTTGTAGCTGCCGAATGCATTCTTCTCTCCTCCATGGCCTATGATCGCTATGTAGCTATCTGCAGACCTCTGCACTATCCAGTCATTATGTCCACGAGACTGTGCCATGTCTTTCTAGCTGGCTCCTATGTTACTGGCTTTGTGGATTCCACTGCTGTTGCAGTTTGCATGAGCAGACTGCATTTCTGCAACTCTAAGGTCATCCGTCACTTTTTCTGTGACTCATCCCCAATTTTAGCCCTGTCTTGCAGCGACACACACGTCGCTGAAATTACTATATTTGTTTTTGCTGGTTATACTCTCATAGTGTCTCTCAGCACCATCTCTGGATCTTATGTGTCCATTCTCTCCACAATCCTCAAAATTAAATCCACTGCTGGAAAGAAAAAAGCCTTCTCTACCTGTGCCTCCCATCTCCTGGGAGTCACCATCTTTTACAGCACTATGATCTTTACTTACTTAAAACCGAAGCAGTCCTAACTCCTTGGGAAAGGATCAGGTGGCTTCTGTGTTTTACGCGATTGTGATCCCCATGCTGAATCCTCTCATTTACAGTGTTAGAAACAAAGAGGTGAAAAATGCCGTCCTTAGAGTCCTGCAGAAGATAGAGGGCTGCAGAACACTGAAACAACAGTGATGCTAGGTATTTACACTTGTCCATTTGTCTTTTTTTTTCTTCTGTGAAATTCTTTGGTTCTATGCTGAAAATAACTGAATTTTTTTTTTCCCTCTCCAGCTGCCCTTTACTTAACAAACATGATCTTGCACGTTCTGAGGCTCAAATTCTAACAAGTTCTTGTAATTTACAGACTCAATTAAGGGTTAAAGCCAAGATCTATAAAAGTTGTACTTTTAAGGAAAAATTTTTGTGCAAAATAAGATAAGTTTTGTAATTTTTAAACTATACTAATGTAATTTTTCTGCATACTCTTATTTTACAAAATTTTATAATGAAAAAGCACTTCATTTTTCATATGTCACTCTGTTTATTGTGATTATCATCATGAAAGTTTGCAGCAAAGGCTTTCCACATTTAGATTCTAGATCTGGCACTTCTTTCATATTTGACCCTCACTAATTCCCTGAAATGGTAAGGTTCAGTATGCGAGTCGCACATGATATGTACTACTTCCCTGTCCTGATCAGAAGACGGGTACAGAACACTGTACTAAATGCTGCCCATTATCACCAGAAAACTTGAATTCCTATAATATTTTGATATCACATTTCCTACATATTTCTGAATACTATTCATTTATGTCTTACAAATCTCTTTCACTCAATTTAATTCAGAAACAAGCAAGCAGCTAAAAATTAAGGCAGTAGTTCACGATTTTGAATTCTGAATAAAGTAATATATTGAGGTAGAATTGAGTAGAGGAAAGTACTATATATATATTTTTAAATTTAAGTTTGAATTTATGTTTGGAAATAAAAACACAAATTTAAAAACTTTTACAAAATTGTCACACAAAGATCCATCTTAGGATATTATTACAGGCTGCATTTACTTAGAAAAAGTTAATAGATCTTATCAAAACAAATAGCTGTCAATTGTATATGTAAATTCCTTTCTTTGAGCCAAAAGGAAGTTCACAGGAAATGTCAGACTCAAAGTTTGTGAAACACACAGGCGCAGTCAGCTGTGGCCAACCACCTCCATGAAGCAGAAGCCTTGGAGCTTGATCTTCTTGGCTGGGGCTGACCTCTGGTCTGCAGTTTCCCCGTATGCATAGAGGGGCTCTGACTGGATGCTTCTAAAGCCCTATGTGTTGTGGTCCTTTCAATTCAGGTAACAGGACAAAATGTTACCACTATTTTTCCTCTGATTGTAAACTTAAACTGAATATAGCATGCTCACAAATTATACTACAAAGAATACTACAATTTTTGTGGCTCTTTGGAAAAGCTCCATTTTTAAGAATTTCTCAGTTGGAGCCAGGCCTGGTGGCACACGCCTATAATCCCAGCACTCAGGAGGCTGAGACAGGAGGATCGTTGTGAGTTTGAGACCAGCCTGGGTTACAAAGTGAGCTCAAGGCCAGCCTGAATGGCATAGTGAGACCCTGTCTCAAAAAGGCAAGGGCTGGGGATTTGGCTCAGTGGCACAAGCGTCTGCCTGGCAAGCACGAGGCTGTGAGTTTAATCCCTGGTGCGGAAAAAAGAAAAAAAAAATTTCTCGGTTGGTTCACTTTTTCACATGCATTGGAAGTATCTTACACACACACTGTATGCTCCTGAAGAAATCATTTGACAGGACTTTTCTAAAGTGGCATCTGTAACTCTGCAAGTTTGAAGAGCCACATCTCTGCTCAGGTTTGAACCGTCTTCTCTTGAATTACAGATTGCCCAGCAGATCCATTTATTGTTCTTTCCTTACATTCCACTGTTTCTTATACACACAATATTTTAGTATGTTTCTGTAGAATTTCTTCATAGCCCTCTAGTAACAGTTTGAGGTTTTTACATAGTAGATCACATATTCTGCTGGTGTGTAAATTCCATCTTCTTTGTATAAGAACAAATGAGAAGAAACATGCTGGTAGATCTTAGCACCTTAT
>RJWT010043350.1:0-11976 GCA_004365215.1 Cuniculus paca
TTCCAAGTGACCGTAGCCAGGGCCACTTGATCAGAGCAGTCCTATAGACCTGGTGCCCAGGCAGTCATCCCAGGAGCAGTGCTCAAGCCCCATGTAGGTGAAAGGACAGTGAGGTCCCTTCTTGGGCAGCCATGGGTATGTCAAGGTAGCAGGACTGTTTTGGCCTCTTGCTGAAGGTCCAGAGTAGCCTGTGATCCTGATGACACGCCTCACCTCATCTCCAGGAGATTGGCAGCAGGAAACAAGCAGCTCAGCCTACAGGAGACCCTTGTTGGCATGTCAGAGGGACGGCCAGGCAGGGCACTTGAGCTGTTCCCTGAGCCCTGGCCTAGGGTGTGTCCTTGCATGGAGTGACTGTGTGTTGCCCTTGCTGACCCTCCTGGTATCTAGGTTGCCAAAAGGATGTGTGTCCTGGACTGGGTGAGTGGTTCTGCATCCTAACTCTCAGTGAGGGTCTGAGGTTGGTCCCGACCTGAGCTTGACCAGGGAAGTCTCACTCCTGTAGCTCTTCCCCAGCTCTCAGGAACCAGGCTGCCTGGGGTGTCTCCCTGGTCTCATCTCCTCCAAGCCCACTTGAGTCCCCTGTATTCATGCACCCTACCTTGGCCCAAGCCAAATCTTCAAGCTGTCTTTTGAGCCTGCAAGATGTGGTCACAGGAATACTGGGGAGAATGCTGGGTCTGGGTTTCCTCACTTGCACTGTAGGTATTCCTTCCTTGCATACACATGACTTATATGGTAGGAAGGAGTTGCTAAGCTGGGCTGGCCCTCACTCACATGGCAAGGATAGACCCAGGGTGGTGTACTGGAGGTCTGTGAAGCCCCAGGCCCAGAAGGTATTGACAATTTCTTTACTTCCATTTCAGCCTGCACAGTGTAACTGTCATTGGCAAGAAAACCCTTCTAAACAAAAGACTTGTCTGCATCAGGACTGAGGGAAGAAAGCTGTAGTCCCCAGGTCAGGACCCAAGGCTCTCAGGGCAGAGCGACTCCTACCTGTAAAATAATGAAAGTGTCTATGGGGTCTAGGAGTGTCATGGCCACCCAGTGCAGGTCCAGCATTGAAAGGGTCTGTGCCAAAGTGTCAGGGTGCAGCCCTCGGTTCTCTGGAAATGGTGTCATGAGGATAGGCTGAGAAAGTTGTTCCTTCAAGGGTGCTGCCCTGGTGGCCCCACCTTGGGACCTAGGGTAGGTGTACTGGCCTCAGCTCACCTTGCCCCTCCCATGGCAGCACATAGCAGTGTGCTTGGAGGCCACATAGCTGTGGGGTTGACTTTCGGCTAGAGCAGGGGTCTGCAGCAGGCTTGAGTTGGTACATCCCGGGTTGTTTGTAGATTGGCACTGATTAAAGAGAGCTGAACAAGACTACACTGTAGGTCTGGGGAAGGGACCACAGTTGAAGGACCCCCAAGTCTTTTGGGTGGGTGATGTGGCTGGTTCTATAGCCAGGAAGAGAGGGTAGGTGCTTCAGGGACTAGACCAGGTGCAAATGAAAAAGTGTGCTTGGTATGTGTGTAAACATGACCAGGGAAATGTAGGGTGCCTTGGGGCTGGTTCCCCTCCTACCCATTTCTTCTACCAGCCTCAGGGCATCAGGTGGGCTGGTCCTTAAGCTCTATCCTGATCCTATTCTGAGAAGGTACAGATACTTGGGGACCTTTGGAACTGCAGGACCTATTCACCTTGCTTATCCATCTTGTGCTTTCACTGGGCCCTTCAGGTATCCCTCCCTGTCCACCAGCATCTGCCCAGCAGGGGGGATCTGGTGACACAGCCTTTCAAAAGTCACATTTTGGGGAATCCTGTCTCCGTCTCTTCTTAGCAGGGTTAGGATCCCAGGCAAAGAGCAGCAGCCCCCACCCCCATCTCTATGCCTGAAGGTTACTGTCTTGAATGGAATTGCTTTATGATAAGAATGTTCTGCTAGGTCTACTAATACCCAGTCTGGTTTTTTGGATGAAAATGCTAAAAGTCAGGGCAGATTTAATTTCACTGTGAAAAACCTGAAAGTTTCTGCCTTTTTCCAGCCTGCATGACTCTAGAACAAGGCACCCCCACTTCCCTGTGGTAAAGACTCTAGAATAAGGCAGGACATGTCCATATCCCAGGCGATAAGGACTTTAAAACAAGAACATCTTTTTCCTCCAGGTAATAAGCAACAGCTAGTTGGCTTCTCTTCTGGCTCTGAGCTGTTTCAGCCAGCACGTGCATGTGTATGGCTTATGGTGCTCATCCCCTCATTCCCACAGGATGCCAGGCCTGCATGGGGTCCCGGGATTGCAGGATAAAGTGAGCAGATCCCCAAGAGGGTGGAGGAGTATTGGTACTGGGTTCCTGAGACCCTTCCTGTCACATGGTGCTCAGTGTCCCAGCAGTGCTCCATGGCCTGGAGCCACAGCCTGAACCTGTCCTTGCAGGGCCCTTTCACCCTGCTGGGCTTCCCAGGCCCACGCAGTTTGCACATTGGGCTGTTTTTGCTCTTCCTAGTCACGTATGTGCTTACTGTGGCTGGGAACCTGGCCATCGTCTCCCTTGTCGGGGCACACCAGCGTCTTCGAACACCCATGTACTTCTTCCTCTGCAATCTCTCCTTCCTGGAAATCTGGTTCACCACAGCCTGTGTGCCTAAGACCCTGGCCACTTTGGCCTCTCAGAATGGAGCCATCTCTTGGGCTGGCTGTGCCGCGCAGATGTACTTTGTCTTCTCCCTGGGCTGCACTGAGTACTTCCTGCTGGCTGCTATGGCCTATGACCGCTACCTAGCCATCTGTCTGCCACTACACTATGGTGGCATCATGACACCTGCCCTGGCAGTGCGGCTTGCGCTGGGCTCCTGGCTGTGTGGCTTCTCTGTCATCACTGTACCTGCTACCCTCATCACACGCCTCTCCTTCTGTGGCTCTCGAGTCATCAACCACTTCTTCTGTGACATTGCGCCCTGGATTGTGCTGTCCTGCACTGACACCCGGGTGGTGGAGTTGACATCCTTTGGCATTGCCTTCTGTGTCATCCTGGGTTCATGTGACATTACACTGGTCTCCTATGCCTATATCATTGTCACCATTGTCAGGATCCCCTCTACCCAGGGCTGGCACCGTGCCTTCTCCACCTGTTCATCCCACCTCACAGTGGTGCTCATCTGGTATGGTTCCACCATCTTCCTGCATGTGAGGACCTCGGTGGAGAACTCCCTGGACCTCACCAAGGTTGTCACGGTGCTCAACACCATTGTCACACCAGTGCTGAACCCCTTCATTTATACTCTGAGGAACAAGGATGTGAAGGAGGCTCTGTGTAGGACAGTGAAGGGGAGGTGATGGGATGGCCAGAGTGCTCTTGCTTTGCCCCTCAGGCTATCTGCAGTGCAGGGTCATCAACTGGCACCACTCCCTCTGCATGACGGAACAATCTCGAAGTGTCTTTGTGAATGTAAGACAGATTAGTGTGCTCAAGGTTTTAGAGTAAACCCACAGGAGTGGGCTCAAGAAATGTTATTGTTAGTATTATTTTTATAATTCACAAGATAGAACAGTGTACAAACTGTCCCCCATGTCTCTCATTTTACTTCATACAACTAACAGGGCCATGCCCCCCTTTAGTGTCCAACCTGATGTCTTCTCCACCAGGAACCCCTCAGAGAACTGGACTCTCGCTAGCTGGTCTGGATAAAAAACGAGGGACGGTAGCCTGGACAGGCGACCCCAGTGACACTGAGCAACTTTACCCCTTGAGTCACTTGGGAGCTCTGGCTTTAGGTCCACCAGGGTCACAGGTGTGACCATGATACTTGCCCAGGCTAGAGGATGGGCTGGTTTAGCTGCCTTGCCTGCAATGGGCGGAACTCAGAGCAGTTGTGTACGGGGGCTGGACTAAGCCCTTTGCCTCTGTTGCTCAGGGTGTGAATGGTGGAGTGCTGGAGCTGCTGGGGACACTGGGGGTCACCACTGCTGAAGCCTGTGTGTGGGAAGTCGCTTTGGTTTCTACTCTGGGCCTGCTTCGAAGGCTCATCCCAGAGCCCCCTCGGTTAACACTGTGCTGACTCCCACCTCTTGCTCCACAGGTTCCCCTGCTTTTTCCAGTCTGACGGCTGTGTGTTCCACCCTGTGGTTTTCGTTCACTCTGTCCTCAGAGTGGGAGCCAAGGCAGGGGTTTCTGATGGCTGCTTCTCACAGTGACACCATGCCTGGACTAGGGCAGGGTCACAGATGCCCACAGATATCAGTCTAGAGCCTGGAGATGACACCACCAACTCTGAATTAGTGGCCCCCTTTACCCAGGGCCTCTAGTCAGATGATTTATTGGTTCCTGTGATGTATGTAACTATGATATTTGTGTAGTTGCCATGCTTTTGTGAAGTTACTTAGCAAATCACAAATTAAAGAGCATCCCCTTTCACTGGTTCATGAGTTTGCTAACTTGATGGCAAAGGTTAGTAACAGCTCATATTAACATGGCTTGATGAACTCCCAGTCACACCTGGGAGAGATGAATGGTGGCAGAGGACAGAAGGACAGGCAGTTCAGTACCTGTGGTCTGTTGTACAGCAGCCTCACACCCTGACAGGACCACCATTATCCTTCATTATTGCAGACCAGCCAGATGTTCCTCAAGGACACTCAGTCCTCTCTCCTCTCATTCTGATGGAGGTGGCCCTGCTCTCATGAACTGTAGATTCCTTTCCTCAGACACTAAGGCCTGAGGTGACCCTGGGTTATCAAGGATTGGGGGATGGAAGCAGGGAGTACCTGGCCCTCCTCAGGGACCCATCCTTTGTCTGTCTCTACCTTGCTCCAGGTTTGCCCCACTGCTGCAGCCCATGGTGGAGGAGTTGTCTGAGACTCCTCTAAGACTTCTCCGTTCTGGAGGTGGACTGTGTTCCTTCCCAGTTCACTCATTATGCATCAGGGCCCCCAGTGGTGAGCAGGTGCTGTATATGGACTCAGGGTTAAAGGCTGTCATCTTCTAGGTTCTGCCTGGTTCAGGACATCCATTGCTCCTCATCCCTGCCATATGTCATAAATTTCCTTGGGCAGTGATTCAGCAGGAGGAAGTACTGTGCAGCACTGCTGGGTTCTGGACACATCCTAAATGGGGCTTCAGATGAGCAGGTTTTGGAGAGAAGGAGCCCTCTGGGGCCACAGGTCAGTGCAGCCAGGTCCTGCCTTCTTGGGGAAGGTGGTCTTGCCTGTCTTGCATGTCCCCAAGGAATTTTGCCATGACTTGGTATTGTGAAATGAAATTTGTCTCTTGGGATTAGAAACAGGACAGGTTTTAAGGAAATGCCATTTTTACCATCTTCTAGGGACTGATTTTTTCCCCATGGGATGAGGCGGTCTGCCCAGTAAGTGCAGGATATCGAGAGATGTGCTAGTCCAGGTGAACAGATGGGGGACAGCATTGCCATGAGAGTGGGGAGGACCTTGTGGAAACTGGCATGCTTTTAGCCTGTTGGCATGATGGATGAATCACATTAAATGATCTTCAGATGCTCAGCCTTGTACATGTGGAATAAATTCCACTTGGTAGTGGTGAATAATTTTTAATTACCTGCAGATTTGATCTGCTAATAAATATCCTTAAAATTTATTTTGGCTGATAATAACTGCAAATATTTAGGGAGAACAACATGATACTTCCAGTACATAGATTGTTGAGGAGTTTTATATCTATGTCCATAGAGATACAGACCTGTAGTTTCCTCTCTTACATTGCCTTTGTCTGGTTTTGCTGTTCATGTGATGCTGGCCTCACAGAATGAGTTTAGAAAAGTTCCTCCATGCTTACCCTCTGAAATCCAGTGTAGGGAACTGGCATAACTTCTTTATTACATTTTTGGTAGAACTCACCAGTGAACTCAATTGGGTCTGAGGCTTTTTTTGAAAGGTTAATATTGATTCAATTTCTTTAATAGAGAACATTAAAATGTAAAGGAGAATATCTTTTATTGTTTTGTTCCATTATTAAAGGATACATGCCCTGAAGGAGCCACATTAATGGTTTATATTTAAATGGTTTCAAATACTTTTCTAGGCATATCTTTATTCCCTTGAATCAGAAACCAAACATGATCCAAACACAGAGTTCATAACCTTCACATTCGGGACACGTATCCAGTGGAACATGGACGCTGGAGATGCAGTGTGGCTGGGTACGTGGGCAGTGGGATCCTAGGTGTGTGGGTTGTGGAGGGCCATACTGTGGGGAAGAGCAAGCATCTCATCAGTTGTCTCCTCAGCAGCTGTCTTCTAAGCAAGTGTCCCCTCAGTAACTGCCCCCTCAGCAGGTGTCCCCTCAGCAGAGCAGGTGCCCCTCAACAATTGACAATTTGGGTGTGATTCTTGTCCCAGCATCCACTTGGGGAGGAGGTTGTAACTCAGCATTGGCCTTGCAGGCTCATGAGCTAAGGCCCATGAGAGACTAGAAGAGGTGCAGGTGCCGTAGCCCTGGAAAAATAAGCAGTTAACCAGTTGTGTACCCTCTGGCAGGTCCTCCAGACCTGGCACTTCAGTGTCTCACATTTTGCAACTGGTACAAGGCACACTGGGATGATCAGAAGTCTCCCTGAAGACCACAAGAAGCACACCCAAATAGTCAATTGTTGAGGGGCACATGCTTAGGGGACATCTGAGGAGGCAGCTGCTGAGGGGACATTTATTGAGAGTCTCTACTAAATGGACACCTAGTGAGGGGGATGCCTGCTGTGAGGTTGTCTGCTGAAGAGAAGTGTGCTGAAGAGACACTTGATAAGGAGACACTTGCTGAGGGGGCATCTGGTGAGGGGACACTTGCTAAGAGGAAACTTGCTGAAGGATTATATGCTGAGGAGGCAGCTACTGAGGAGCCTTGCGGCAGCTGCTGAGGGTACACCTGTTGAGGGCATACCTGCTGAAGGACAGCTCTTGAGGTCCTCCTCCTGAGGCACCTGCTGAGGAGGGACCTGCCCAGGATGTCTGGAGCGTACTGGTCCCACCTGAGTTTCGGCTCATGACCAGTTCCATACCCTGCAATTTTAGTCTTCCCATAACTCTGTGCTACAATCTTCTCCAGGCAGCAGGGGGCAGCAGTTTCAGCTGCAGGGTGCTGGAGTTGTCACTCAGCTCCCTAGGCTGAGAACCTGCACAGTAAGCCCAGGGGTGCTCCACATATTGCTTCTTTTTGCTTCACCCACAGGGCTGGCAGTACTGCATGGAGAATTTTTTTTTTTATTCTGAGCCCTGTTTCTGATAAAAAGTTTGTGTTCTTCAGCCCGCTGGAGAATAGTGCACAAACCTCTTGGTACCCAATCAAATTAATAATTTACAAAAATTCCAGCCAACTTTTGTGTGAGAACTTTTAACAGTTGGGGGATTATGTGTTACTTTCCCTGGGGTCTCATTATGAAGGAGGCAGCAGAGGTTGTGGGAGGCTGAACAGCAGCTGGGGACTCCCTTGCCAGGCTCTGGGTCTATTAGAAAATTGGGTGGTTCTAGTTTGTTAGGCAGGAAAGTGTCGAGAGCGCCATCATGAATGGTGAAGATTATTCCAACTAATAGTGGTTTGAATTTGCCATAGAATTCAGCTCAGAGGGGTTACTTAATTTCAAACAAGCAATTATATATGAGTTGATGTTCTCTCCTGAGGGATGGAGTATCGGCTAGAGGTGGCAAGTTGAGGAAAGAGGTGAGCTTCCTGGAGAGGTTTTTCTCACAGAGTGTGATGCAAGGGAGAGGCCATGGGGAAAAGGCCAGTTAGGACTTTCTGGCTTGGTAACTCCCTTATTTTTTGGTCTTTGTAGAATTTTCTTGCAAAAAGCCAGCTGCCTTCTGGAGACTTTGGACTGTATCTGCGCTCAGTCTGGAGTCTGTTCATCACATGACTAAAGCATGTACCCATGTGCCAGTAACACATAGCACCAGCATTTCTTGGATACTACCATGTTGTTAAAAGGCCTATACCTGGCTGGACAGCCCTTTGAGTGCTGTGATTCTTTATTATTATTCATTCTTCCACATTCTTCTATGTTTTAAAGAGATTAGATTTTTTTTCCTGGATGTGTACCTTTTGAAAAGTGACAGGCCACAGACTTTGATGAATTTTCATAAAATGGACATACTCATGGAAGCAGCACTCTGATAAAAAGCCAGCCATGCCCAGAAGGTTAGAGCTCTCCATCGGAGCACAAAGGTTTTGGTCACCTGACACTAGCTTTGATTTGTGCTTTGATCTTCATAGAGAATGTGATCTTTCCTGCTTGGTCTCTCACTTGCCATCATTTGCTGTGCCTCTTATGTCCTGTGGACTGATTCATGACTTCTCATTGACTGTATTCCATTGCATGAGCAGACCCCAGCTCAGTCACTCCCTTGTGGGGGATATTTGCATTTTCTGTAATTTGGTTTTTATGAACAGTGCTACTGGAAGATGCACATGCATTTATCTTGGACATGTATTTAAGAGTACTACAGCTAGGCCATCAGTATGTGTACATTCAGTCTTAGTTGATAATATACACCATTTTGCAGAATGATGGTTCCACCTTTCAGAGCACTGGAGTGCTCTGCACTCTCATCAGTTCATGGCACTGTTTATCTTTCCATTTCAGCCACCCTAGGGGCTGCAGATCACATCATGAGTTCAGTTTTCATTTTCCTGAGGGCTAATGAGGTTGAGCATTTCTTCTTTGTTTACAATGAGGGTATGAGTCAGATCTCCCTTGATTTTGTGTTCAGAAGAATAAAATAGGGTTCCTGTGGAGACCTCTTACTTCCAGTAGCCCAGAGAACTGTACTGATCATGTTCAACAGTGACCTGAGGCTGGGCCTTGGCCTTGTAGGTGGTGGACCACACTGTCATCTCTGTTCTTGGTCACAAAGTGCTTTCTACTTGAGATGGATACAGTTAGTTAACAAGCTCCTTTTAAGTTCAGAGACATGTTGGATGGAGTCGGAAGCATCCATGAGCTGCTTGTGCCTTGACTGCTATTAGGTGGCACTTGGTTCAGGGTCAGATGACCTGAAGTGCAGGCTCCTGCCAGTGGCTCTGTGATGCTGAAGAAATTCACAGGCTTCTTGTACTCAATTTTCCCATCTGTATGATGGGTGAAATGACCACACCTTCCATCTCACTTGTCCTAGTCAAATAGAGATGAAATCTTTCTCTGCATAAGAGACTCAGAGTCCAGAATCTGAGCTTCTGTCCATTTGCCCACTTTTGCTTATATGAAGTGTTCTCACTCACAGTTGACTCATCAAGAAGGAAGAATGTGGAACACACTGTTGTGTGGTCCCTGTTAGGGCCAAGGCACTGGGATGGGGCTCTTCTGGTGTATTTTTCTCTTTCTGAGGAATGCTCGTGGTCTCTTATTCTTGGGAAGTTGCATACCTGACTTATCTTTTAAAGGTTACCAGATTGCTTTGCATGTAATTCTTTTAAACAAAATTTACTCCTTTTGGATCAAACTACTTTTTAATATGTGGTCATTCATTAGTAATCATGATCACTATTGCCATCATTCATGCCTACATTAACTCATATTTGTACATTGCTCTGTGTGTGGGCCTGTGTTCAGAGAGAAGGCTGGTGAGCTTTGGTCTGGGTCCACCTTCCTTCTCCATCCTTGCCAGCCCTCTGATAGATATTATTACTACCATCACTATTTCATGTATGGAAAATGGAAGATCGGTCAGAGAATATGTTATTTTTGAGGCAATGCGTGACAAAGATCAAGGGAGATGGTGTGCCTCTTGTCTGGTTTTCCCCATTCCTTTGCTGCACTGTCTCTTCAGAGACAAACCTTCGAGGGTTTTGTAAGTTAGAAAAAGCACAAATGCCTCATATTCCATATTCATGCAGTGACTTCATTATTTCATGACTTTATTTCTACCCAACAATTTAGTAGTCATTGTTATTCCTCTCATACAGATCAAGCAGACTTAGGTTCCAGGAAATTTAATGACCTCTGTTGGTTATGGAGGGATGGACAGTAATAAAATGACAGGAGAAAAATGATAGGCTTTTGACAAATGTCTTCTGTACGCCAGACATTCTTAAATACATGGTGTTATTTAATACTCAAGGTAAAACACAAATTCTGTAGGGTCAGGATCACTAGCAGGGGGAATTCCTGAAAGGGAATTCTGAGAATCAGGATCATTTCCTCTCTGGAGGTATATGCTAATTCTGGGAGAGTCATATGCAGTGGACAAAAATTGGAGCTGCCAACCTGACAAGGAGGAGAGCCCTGTTCATTTTCCAGAATATGAGGTGAAGATCCAGAGGGATATGAATTTAGAGGGAGGGTGAACTGGAACTAGATCAGCCCTCTTAGCAACAGAGTTAGCGGTGGGTCACCTCAGCCTCTGAAGCTGTCATGAAGGTTTGGCCTTGCCAATGACCTATTCCAGCTGCCAGTCAGGGGCAAAGATAAACCTCTGAAGGACAATAATCCGTTTCAGAGCCTAAAATAATCTCTATAATTAAAAATACAGGTGACACATAGAACTCAATCAGAAATAACCAAACATATAAGGAGATGAGACATATAGAAAACTAAGAAAAATGGTAACAGAAATCACAGCCACAGGGATCCAGTAGTGGAACTATCAGAGGAATTTAATATTTATGCAAATCACACATGCAAAGCACTGAGTAAAGAATTGAAAAATTTGGGAGAGTACTAGAAACAAAACCAAACATGAATCCAAATAGTCCCTACCCCTGCAAATCCTAGAACTGAAAAATATAAAAACTAAAATGAAGAACTACATGGATGGATAGACAGGAGATAAAACACTGTTGAACACAGAATTGGTGAAATGGAGGATTATATTATAACATCCTGGTGGAAGCACTGAGAGACAATAATGACATAAAACACAGAAAAAAAAATGACTCTAACTACATCTATCTCATAGCTGGCAGCCTGAAAATACACATTCTTTTCCTGTCTAAGTGAAACATTTAGGCATTACCCTGACTAAGAATAGTAATCACTGCTTTGCTTCTCATGGGTTTCAACCTATCTGGGTTATTTATTGCTGCTTAGCAAGCCCTTTCCAAATTTAGAGATTTGAAATGAAAACTGCCACATCTGGCATGGCTCTTGAAACTTCAGAGGGAAGTAAGATGAAGAAAGACAAGATTCAATACACAAAAGCTGAGGTCAGGTGGAGCCCTTTCTCCTGATGGGAGAAAGGAACTGCCCAGCATCTGCAGCACATTTATTTATACAGTTAGCATATGAATAAGTTCATGGAGAGTTTAAGGGGAAGGTAGAATCTGTGTAAGTACTAGGTGCTAACCAATTGCACCACCAGAGCTCCAGAAGGGTAGAATCTGGGACAGGAAGAAAATCTAATCTATTAACAGAACAGTCAGCATGTCTTAGTGGCTTCATGAAAAACAATTGGTGGCTTCATGGGGACAAGAGAAAACTGTGTTATCTCAAGCAATCAAGTCACTGTATGCAACAACTCTGTGAGCTGTGCACACTTCTCATGGGCCTTGCCAAACTCATGAGAGGCAGTGACCTTGTCCTAGATTCCCAAGGTGCAGAAAGCTTTGTTCCCAACAGAAAACTATCATTTCTCAGGATTCTGGAGGACAACTGCACATTTCCCAGATTAGTCTTGCCTGGCTTACTCTCTAAGACTGCCTCATTCCTATGGGTCTGGGATGGAGTTGGGTGAGCTGCTCTCTGTGTTGCTTTCCTCCAGGTGTCTCTATGATCTCATGGCCTCAGGGTTCTTAGGGGAAGGAATGGCTTCTTCCAGGAAGTCACCCAATGTTGTGTTAAGGCATTTTCTTGGTCAAAGCAAGCCTCAAGGCCAGCACTGGCTCAAGGTATGGAGAATGAGGCTGCACTTCTAGACTGTGTGGGAGGCAATGTCACCCTGCAATGTGGGGAGAGGATAGAGTTTGCCACCATATTTGAAAGTTTACAGCACCACCTGTGTATACAGCTATAACCATTATAGGTTAGTCTCGCTTGCCTTCGCA